>FIZR01028064.1:0-11921 GCA_900060175.1 Ferrisia virgata | reverse complement strand
ATATATATATATATATATATATATATATATATATATATATATATATATATATAATATAAGCATCATTTTATGATTAAAATTCCATAATTGGACCTCCTCTGATCGTCTAGGCGAGATGGCAATCGTTCACACGACATTATAAATTAAGCAAAACGAAGGTAAAGGGAGATGGTCGAGAAGGTGGTTTTTTTTCACCAACTTATCGAATCTCTGTGTACATGCGAGATGGCTATATCGATGATGCTGTTTAATGTTTATCTTACCATGTTATAGTAAGTAAGTAAAATCGTGAATAAGAGAGATCCATATAAGATAGTTTAATGACGGCTAATTTGTACCCGAACTAAACCGCCCATTTGCCTAAAGATACCCGAAAAAAGAACCTTGTTGGCATCTCGTTCGGTTGTTTTTCTTCTTTATGTACGTACTACGCATTGGTAAGGTACTTCTATCGCAGTCTCGCAGCTCCTTATATTCTTCTTCTAGATCATCATCATCTCATCTTCGAGATGCGTCGCTCGTCGTTCACAAGAGCTGCATCATTAGAAAGGGCAAACAAGTAAGCCATTTTCTATTTGCTCTTTACGTCGAGATAATTACTTCATTTGATGAAGCTCGCGGTATCATATTATCGACTTAATATCCCAACTAGTGCAAACAACATAATTAAAGTGGTTGGAAATTAGACGGTGACGAAGTGATCTTATACGAGGGTAATCTGTCGATCGACTCGAGCTGAGAATCACTGATTGCAGCAGTTTAACAAATGATAATGAGATAATCTGGTTGTGGTTGTTTTTTTTTTCTTTTCTCGAATAGGGACGAATGGATGGGGTATCAAAGAGATGAATTTCGCTTTTCGGTGTAATACTATTATAACCGTTGCGTTGCGTTGGCTGGTTATGTTGTGCTGTAATATTTCTATCTCTGTCTGGTATTGGTCAGTACTACCTAATCAGCGATATGATAAATAGATTCTAGTTAAAATCGCATTATTGCTCCTTAATGATGTATATAGTGGTTTGCTGCTATGCTCGATGAGAGATGTATGTTTGTACATGTATCTCTCTCTTCTTATGGATGTGTGCGGTGTGCGCTTATGCGCGAGCTTCGTGTCGAATTTGTTAAAACTATACGACGTTAGTGATATGAAACCAGTTTCACGATTTGATGGATAATGGTTGTAGATGTGGTGGATGTGGTGAAAATATAGATTTTTATTTTTATTTATTTTTTTTTCAAATGTGTAGTAACTTAAACTGTACCGTTATTAGAGGTTAGAATGTCCGAATGATGCTGCTAATATGTTAAGTTGTTGACTATGGAGCCCATCCTGTTTGGTTGAGAATTTAGGTTTTGATTTGGCGAAAGTTCTATAGGTATAATGCTACATATATATTTTGTAAAAATCATTCTTAGCGTCGCATATAAAAGAAATAATTATAAACCTTGTCGATTTGATTAAAAAGTAATTAAAATTACCTATTGAAGGCTGAAATCGTTTTATTGCGCTATTTCAGCCTGATTTTCTGTATCATATTATCAATGAAAACCAGACTATTGCGGTCTATCGACCTACGGCTTTCAGGGCGGAGGGGGGGGGGAGAATATCAACAAAATCCGTTTTAGGCTCCTATAATACCATTACGACCATTTTTGCCCCTGTCAGATATTTTTATTTATTTATTTTTTCCCCTCCGAAACTAAACATCACTTGTTTAGCTCGATACCGACTAAAATCAATCAAATTTGAGAAATAGGTTTGTATTGATGGCGGATTTGATATTCTGGAGTAGGGTTGACCGCGGATCAATATTTAGTTATGCCCAAATTTGGCAAAAGGGGCGTTGATGGGCTAAAATTGTAAAAAATGTTCCTTTTCCAGCCAACCGATAGATCATCCGAAGTTATATAAGATGAGATCTTCCCCTCCAAACAGAGCTGGGAAGTAGAAATTTAATAGATACACTTGGTAAGGGCCATAAATGTGCCTATTTGTGGGGTTTTTAATATCAGACACATGTGGGCTTTTGAGTGGATTTTCCAATGTTTTGAGTTTGTTCCTTCCACGACTCCCGTTCAAATTGAGCTGAGAAGTTGAAATTTGATCTGTAGGTCTAGTATAAATTTTAGATATTTTTTTGGGGGTTTTGATTTTTCAGCCTCATGGCACCCCCTCACAGCCCCGAAAATATACTTTTTTGGTCGGTTTTTCTTATCGTGAGCAGCCTTAATTTCTTATAGACGTGTATGAATTTGGTATGTAGATTTAGCGAGGTTCCAAATGTCGCCTCTGATGGTCTAAATTATGCGCTTTTATCATTGATTAGATGGTCCTTTTTTTTCAATTAAACGCATGAAATTTGAATAATGTACAGATTATGCTGTACTTAGTTTAATGTTAATGCTTAAGTTAGTAAAATTTGTCCAGGGACTATCTAGAGGTATATTTCACGGTTAACGGTTAGTTTGGGAGTCAAAAGAAGGTAGATAAATGGAATGAGTTTTATTTGTCTTCTATACTAGTTGAAGATGAACAATGATCAATCGAAGAGCTTAGTAAGGTACTTAAACCTACATAACTTGCACGATCAGGAGATCATTCATAGAAGATTGTTGTCCAGAACTTTTAAGATTCAGAAAACAATATTCATGAAATTATTTCGGTTTTTGACGCCAGTAAGCATTTTAAAGGCATCGACTAAGCTCATCCTAATCGCTTTTCCCCTCCCTACATCCTCCTCTCAGACCTGGTAATTCAGTATCATCTGAACGAGATGAAATAATGTTTAACAATTTCTGATCTCTTCTAATCAAGGTGAAAATTATTAAACTAATTTTGATTGTTTTTACAATCGGTGCTTTCAATATTGTTTGTCTAAATTTTAATAAATTTTCTAAAAAATATTACATTTAAATTAATTTTGTACAAATTTTTGAAAATTGGGTGAATTTTTCTTCTCTTGAAATTAATTTTGGTTTACGTTGAACACGGTTTTTATTTGTTATAGATAAATTTCTAAAACTATTTTTGAAAATTTCGACCTAATTTTCAGTGTCATGTTGTCAGTGAAAATCAGGTTATTATAGACTATCGGCCCACAGTGGAAGAATAGGGGAGGGGAGAAGGTCTTATAATATTATTAGAACCATTTTTGGCCACGTCAGATTTTTATTTCCATTTTATTTTATTTTTTCTCACAAAGACTAAAATTACCTACTTATTCGCCTCAATACCTACAAAATAGCACAAATTCTACCAATAGATTTTGATAAACCGTGGATAGAAATTCAGTCGTGTTAAACTTTTTAGGTAGGGAATCCAGAGGGACAAAAATCATAAAAATGATTCGTTTTTGATTCTGTTGAGTTGGATCGCATGTCACTTAACTTTGATGTAATAGAGAGAAATAATCGATTTTTGGGATCATTTTGTCGGATATTTTACAAAATAGGAGGTGAGGAAGTGGTCGGATTGAAATCTTTCATATAAACTGAAATACTCCTGATACTTTTAGCTACAAATTTTACATAAGAAATGTTTCGATACCGACCATGTGTGAGGAGATAGGAGAGTTTCTCAGAGACGGGAGTGGACCCTCGAGGGACGAGACGTCGAAGAAATAGGCACCCAAGCTTAATTTGCTTTTTAGATATTCTAGAACAGGAATCAATCATAAAATTGCTTTTAATATTTAGATCACATGAATTTCCCTTCGCGACTATACTGCTAAATTGAGGCAGGAGGTTGAAATTTGGTATGTAGATTTAGTAGGCAATTAGGCAACTGCACCCCTTCACAGCTCCGAAAAATAGTTTGTGTTACGTATATTTCCCCTCCTAAGCAAGTTATAAGAGATTTAAATTTGGTATGCACATTTAGTAGGGACCTTAGATATGCCTTTTGAAGGTGTAAGCAATTTACCTCAATATCTAACTCTACCCTGCCAATGATTTGGAAAAATCATAATAGGGCGTTAATTTTCTTTACTATATGAATAGGAGAATCCACGTATCTCCAATATTTTACAAAAATTACGCTCAAAAAGCAACGCATTGTAAATCGTAAAATGAGCCGAAATTTGATTTTTTTTTTTATTTTGGAAGAATGAAAAAATTGTACAACGTCTCTTTTTACTCGCGTTAATTTCAAATTTATTTTATTTTATATCACTTGATTTTTTTCTTCAGATTTTCTTATCAGTAGAACTTGTGGCCCAAGTATCTTGAAAGCAGTCTCAGGAGTAAAAATGCTTGTGATAATATTATTCAAATTTCATGATACAAAACTCAGTGCTTATTCCTGTTACATGGCATTGTTTGAAAAAATTGAGATAAAAAACGAATCCCCGTCCCACCTTGAAATTTTGTATCGATAGCAAATTGATTTCAATGTAATTAAATTTTTTCGCAAATTTTTCCAATTAATTACATATCTACATTGATTTGTTGTGCACGCACATACATTCATGCAACATTTCTTTACTAATTCTCGATACTTTTACAATTTTACTTATACCCCCCCCCTTCTATGTACTTATTTAGTGTTTCCATGCACGCGGAGCGACTACTCTATAGCTGTGGCCATGCGTTTTAAAAATAATATAAAAATTAAATCTTTCTTCGAAGACTAACACTCGTTTAAAAAAATTAAACGTCGGTATTAGATTAGGGGATAGGCAGCATAAAAGGTATTATTAAAGAAAAACATTCCGGTCGAAATACAAAGAAGGAGGAAGAGTTAGTAGGTATACATCTACCAGAGGGTAAGGCTATTATAACCGTGAAAAGATTAAAAAAATGAACTAGTGTCAATCATAATATCTAAATAGGTTGATTTTATTGTAGGCCCTAGGATACATTAAATAAGCAGGAGAGGGGGTACGAAGAGCAGAATTACATAAGGCGTTCACAGAATGCTAGTCCGCGGTTCAAAAAGGGGCTGTGAGCTAACACGCGATAAAATATATAAGGGTTAACAATACAGAATCATCTTTAATAATATGTTTTTTCTTTTTTTGTTAAATGTAAAATTGCCTAGTGTAAAAAATTTACCGACCATTCGGGTACTTACCTATAAAGGCGCGAGGCGTGAACGAAAGAATTATTTATACTTTGACGGTTAAAAATATACTTATTCTCGCCTATAATATTTACAAGTTATGATTTTGGCAAAAAATGGATGTAAAAAAATACTCAACAATGGCAAATATTTTCGAATTGTAATTCGAATTCGAATCTCGTTTTATGTGTACAATGTACGTATTTTAATTTTAAAAAAACAAAATTTATATCCGTGTATTTCTTATACTTACAGTGTACCCATTCTATTTAGGTTTTTTTTTTTCCACTTAAGAATTCAACCAACTGACACAAGAGTGACCGCTGTGCCGAGACCGAGAGAGTCTTTATAACATACCACGTTGTACCGACATATTTTTTTAATTTGTTGGTTTTGACAAAGCGTTTCTTCTGTTTCCATAATATCGTGATACGCGACCGGCAATTAAAGTAGTTAATCAATTACAACAAAAGGAAGGTGTACTACAGACACGAGGTCTCATTAATAAAGTAGTTTGTTAGTTTATAAGATACAAACTAGCGATAAACGTTTACCAAAAAGTTTACCTCGAAGGGTATATCAGCCATGGTCTTTATCCTTATACAGACGACGTACTAACAACCCCCTTTTGACATGGCGTGTTTTTAAATAGCTAGATAGGTAGATAGTTTGGTGGATAGGTCTAGGTATGTACCTACGTGAAAACAGATGTCAAGATAAACGACCGCTGATTATTTCCCCGAAAATGCTAATTTAAACCAATTTACGTAACGCGAAACCGACAACCTATGAGTTTTCGATTGGTCTGTAGGTAGGTACCTATAGGTAGGTTTTTAGTGGTTTCACTAATTGACTAATTTTAGGTATTCTGTGGTATAAAAAACTATGAATACGAGTAAGTGAGTATGATATTTTGAATGCTGCCTGAAGCGATTTAATTCGTATGTAATGAAATAAAACAGGGTAGGTAATTATAAAAATATGAAGTTTTGAATCTTTGAATCGAAAAAAGAAACGTAGATATTATCAACTCAACAATTATTCATCTAACAAAAGTCAATGTATTAAGAAATTAAAATAGGTGTCCCCCTCCCCGTACGGTAATTACAATTGTCAGCGCATTTCAGAACATCTTTGAACTCTGAAAGTCTATAATATTACTGTTTTTTATGCGTTCAAAAAAATTTTAAAATGGTTGAAATGATTTTAAGAGAGGTTTGAACCCCCTTCCCCACCCTCCTTTAATATTTACGCCTTTGTTATCTTCTGCTTTGCTGTGTTTATTTATACAAAGTGAAAACTTGAAAGAAGATTGTAACCTCTGTAAGTACCTCCATTTCCTTTATGTGATGGCAATTCGTGATTTATTTTCGGAAATTTGTTTCAATTTCTGTTCAATTTTCTCTCTCTAAAAAAAAAAAAAACAAAAAAGGAAAGGCTTTCTCCTACATCTCTCTCTCTCTCTCTCTCTCTTGATGATTTGAAACGTTTCAATCACCCCGATAATGATCTAATTGGCTTAAAATTGAGGGTAGGTACGGACTTCGTGTTTTTTTTTTTAAAGATCCAAGCAATGATTTTGAGGATGATCTGGGATCAAAATTTGGTAAAAATTGTGATTTTTTTTAAACCCGAGAACCTTAAGTATTGTTCACCGCTGAAACTAGTTAACCTTAAAGAATTAGGGTTTGTATTTTGATTTCAATAATAATTTAGAATGGGCTATTTTTTCTTGGAAGTGTGTGTATTTGTTAAACAAAACACCGATTTTTTAGCTTCCACTGGATTACATAATTTAAAAATGTAGATATGATGAAATCCGTAGAACATTTTTCTGACTATTGATGCCTTTTTGGCTACGAAAATTTGAAAAATCGACATTTTCAATTTTAGGATTTTTTCGATGGACAGAGAAGAGGAGAAGTAGGTGTGTGGGAAAAGTTACAAAATAACGTCAAATGATCGTGGTAAAGAAAAGTGTCTGTGACTTAACCCTTGATTTCTGCAAATCGGTTTAAAATTTAAAAATTTTTATGGAAATTAAGAAAAAAATGTTTGAAGTTTTTAATAATAATGAATCATGCTAGATCACTTGAAAAAAAATCGTGGTATTTTTTGCTTTTCAGGAGGTTTAAAATTATGTATAAACAGGTCGAAAAAACGTGTATTTTGTTTTTTTGAATGGGTTGGAACAGTAAAAATTTCAAAATGAAAGATTTTTTTCGTTTTCAGATATAATTAATCACTGTTTAAACACTCAAAAAAATTCAAAAAAAATTTCGATTTCTAGAAAAATAAATTTTAAAATTTTAAAGACATTTGGAGAGGGAGTCAAAGGTTGAGCCAGAAATCCTAATCTTAGCACATTCAGTTCTCCTGATTTCGTAACTTTTTCCAACTATTGCCCCTACTTTGAAAAAACGCCATTTTACTTCTTTGATGTTCGTATGTGCTGGAGATTATGATGTCACGAAGACGAAGGAAGTGGATATAGAAATCGATTTGAATTTTTGAGTATGTCGTGTAAGTTTCCTCCTCCCCTCACATCTCCTCACACTTCCCTCTCCCCTTCAAGCAAAAAATCGAAATCGAGATTAGAAGAAAATGACGCCAAGTTGTCTACCAAAGCAGATGTAGTTTTTGGAAATTCATTTTTTATTAGAAGAGGGCATTTGTAACATTTGTGTAGAATGAAATTGATTCCTCGCATTCGATTGTTATGACCAGTATAAGAAGTCTTCAAAATTTTTAGCCTAATTTTTTATGTTATATATATTGCTGAAGAAAACCAGAGCTATGGTGGTTGAGGGGAGGGGGGTTTATCAACAAAAACCGTTTTGGAGAAGATTATTATAACCATTTTCGGCCGTGTCAGATTTTTATTTTTTTTTTCACCAAAACTAAAAATCATTGTGACGCTTAATACTGACCAAAATCGATCAAATTTGGGAAATTGGTTTTGATTGGTGATACTCTGCAGTAGAGATGACCTCGGGTCAAAATTCAGTCATGCCCAAATTTTGGGGAGGAGGTGCTCAGGGTCTAAATTTGTAAAAAATGTTTCTTTTTAAGTAAATCGATAGATAATCTAAAGTTGTATCATATATCCAAAAAATGGCCTCCCAGGTCAATTAAAAGGGAAAATATGAGAGATTTTCTCCTTTTTGATCATAGATGAGCCTTTTGGGGGTCCTGACTTTTCAGCCCCCCCCCCCCATGCACAACTAAGCTAGGAAGTTTAAATTTGGTATGTAGATTTAGTATAGGCTCTAGATGTGCCTTTTGGTGATGTCGACTTTTTAGCCCCATTATACCTTCCCTTCCGTCCCATCCCCTACCATCGATTAGGAAGTTCTTTTCTTGTTAATTTATTGAATATGAATGATGGTTTCATTGAAAATTTACAAGCTTTTATTTCCTTGGAAATTTTTAAAACTGTTCAAATCTTCAATTCGCTCAGTAGAGTATTTACATACAGGTTTTAAAGGTTCAATCCCCCCCCCCCTCTTATCCCTCTCATTGCATTCGGAGACATTAAAAATTGCTCATATCTAACCTATATTTACCTTAGAATTAAAACTGAAATCCAACAAATTCTTCGTGTTTTGCCTTTAAAAAGCATTTTTTTTTCAAAATTTAGCCCCGGCCTCGATGGGACACGCTTATACCTTTTATTTGCTTTATTTTCGATTGTTGAGACTCCGAAAAACTAAGCTTTTTATGCGCTACATATTTCTCAGAAAATTTTCTGTTCCGTCCCACCTGTCAAAAAATTTTGGATGCCCTTCATATGGTATTTCTAGCTATGCCACCAACATGCCCATTTCATTTATTTTCCTTCCCCCTCCAGTACTAGTCAATTAGCACTATGACAATCCACTTTGCCTTTTCCTGCAGTAAATTTCTCGTGTCTTTTCATGAGCCCAAACTGATAATGAAAGTTGTAATGATATCTACAAAGAAGGATTAGTCGTTGTAATGAAGTAAATCTTGATACTTCGAACGTAGAAATGATTTTGTAAAAATCCATCGGTGCTTTTATTTTGATAATGTTAGTTTTTATTTCGAAAAAAAAACACGAATTGAATTAACGAAAGTTAATTACAGCTACTAAGTATTTCAATCAAATAGATGGTAGATCCAACTGATTTCGAACCCCTGGAACCTGGAGATGGACAAATCCGTAGGGGGTTGTTAGGATTCTGTCTTTATTGATATTCGTCTGCGTTAAACGAGCCAAAAGGATATGCTCTTAGAATCCTTTTTAAGATTACTTTTACATGTTTAATACATCTTCCGAGTACCTGTTCTTGTGACAGATATCGTCTCTGATGTAAACTCGTGCAATAAAAGGGACGTGTGCTGTAATACGCCTTTGACATTTCTTTCATTTCGTATACAGGATAGCATAATAGGTTCGTGTGTACCCACAAAAAAGTGCAGATTCATCGTCGTTTGCTGACGATGGTGCTATTTAAAAGATGATGTTGACATTCTTAAAGTCCAATAAAGTACTATCAATAGGAATTTTTCACTTTTATAGAAGAAAAGCATTTTGAAATCGTGTGTAATCTGATGAGATGAATAATGTATTACCTACTGATGCACGTGCCATTTGTTCCAAGATGGTTTAAACACTCATTGTGCCATGGCAGAGCCCTCCTATCGCTTATAGAATAACATTTTACGAGAAAGTATTGGATTTCTCATCAAAACACAATTTCAATTTGTAATACGAACTCGAATGATCCGATTAAACATACACTTGCATGTTGTGGTATATCGATCAAAAAAGCATATTCGCTTACCTCCTGGAAACCGATGCGGAAATATACGTCCATGCCTGGACAACAGCCACGGATACAGCGGATACGTATCTCTGGGCGGATGACCGGCCGGATGATGACTAGGAGGTAACTGATGACCAGCCGGTGGCTGCGAATGTCCATTAGCCTGATTATTGCCGGCCGGCAGGAAAGGATTGGACAGAGCGGCCGCCAATCCGGCAGCTTGAAAATGCTGAGCGGCTGCGGCGGCCAAAGCGAGTTGATGATGGTGTCCAGGATGCATAAGCGGTTCTGGTAAATATAGTCCTTTGGGAAACGAGCCCACCGAGCCGGGTGGTAATGCCGAAGGGCGTACTACGCCGGGCGGCGGCGATACGCTGCCCGGATCTAGAGGAGGTGAGATCGATGGCGAGGATTGCCGGCGTACTGAAGATCTGCTTCTGGATCTGTGATGGTACATATCTTGATCCATACTGACTGGCGAACACGGCGTCGAATCGTCGCTAACCATCGATTGATTCGATAGATCGGCTTCGCTTCTGGTCGGCGATAGTGATTTTTCGCGAGCTCCGCCGACGATCGAATCGATGGAGAATCCAATCTTTGGCTTGGACGGCATCGGTACTACTGCTGTCGGTGCTATAGGCATCATCATTTGTTAAACGAAACTTATGGCGAGGAATTTTTTCAGCCTTTCTTGATTTTGCTTTTCACGATCGTAACAGTTTTAAAATGGTCCAATGCGGCGCATTTTTACGCTCGCTCGTTCGATTATCAATAACGAAACGTGTAGGTATTTATCGAGTATTTTACAAAAATAAAAAATAATTACAAAAAAAAAAAAAAACGCACCGTCTGATCCAACAATGAATATTATAATTATCGCGAAATAAGACGAACCTTATTTTGATATAAATTATTTATTTAAAAAAAAAAAAAAAAACAAACCAAAACAAACACCGGCAACTGGATCTAGCCGCGAATATTATACTCTAACATCTTTCGAAATACTGGACATTAAAACGATATGTTTGCATAGAAACGGCAACTACATCGAATTATAGGCGTGCCTTAGCTCACCCTTCTACTTCTCGTGCCGCCCAAAATTTACAGATATACCCCACCTTATTTCGAAAAACCGCGCAGCTGATTGGTGCATAACGATGACATCCGAAAGGATCATTATCCAACGCACCAACTACCGGGGATTGGTTAATGCGCGGATAAAACGTCTGTTTTACATTTCAATAAACTAAGTACCTCGACGATTGCTTTTCAGAAAAATAAACATATAATAAAAAGAGAAAGATGTGCTCGTTAAATGTTGCCTAAGGACGGGAGGGCCCCCAACAGCCACCGGTATGATTAGGTGTTAAACTGCACAGACTCTTATAGATACGTAGACGTACGTCCTAGCGTCGTTTGTATATAAGCTCGAGCCATCTTTTTCTATTATTCACCTTCTTCTATTCATATCGCATATGAAAAAACTGTTGATATTTTCACGTATTGATTTACTACAGTTATACCTATTCTACGATACTTGTTTTTTTTTTTGCCCCTCAATTCATTTCTTTTCCTCCCTCTCTCTCTCTCTCTCTCTCTCTCTCTCTCTCTCTCTCCCATCTCTTTATGTATAATATATATATATATCTTGATTTCATTTTGTGTACGTGTAATTGTGAACCCGTCGCCGTCCTAGTGGCAGTGGTACGTTTTTTTACCAGTGTTCTTGGAAAAACTGTATGAACGAGATGAATGATTAATTTTTTTTTATTTCATATAAATTACCAGCGTTTATCGTTCGTGTGTAGAGGGGTTTTTGTTTTTTTTTTATTTTTAATCGTCGCAGTGTGCGAATGAAGACCTTTAAAATGTTGATAAGGAATATTTGTATTTATGATTATTTTTTTGGTCAGTTGATCAGTAGGGTGGGTCAAAAAAACGATTATTTTTTTTTTCACTTGTTACCCTGAAAAACTGGTTGGTAGATACCTCAAAAAAATTTTCTCCTTGTATGAGCTCTTAATTTTAATAGGAATGTCCTCCGTCTTTCAGATTTCTATTTTTTT
>FIZR01028063.1:0-14320 GCA_900060175.1 Ferrisia virgata | reverse complement strand
GTTCTTCGAAACAAAATTTGCAAGTTGTTCGTTCGTTCTTAATTCAGTTCTTTTGGCGTAACAACTGCTGCAGTTCGTTCGGAACCAATTTCAGGAACAAAGTTCTCGTTCTTGGTTCTTAGAAAAGTTCTTCAAAATTCGGGTTCGTTCCCGGTTCTCGTTCTCGTTCTCGTTCGTGTACAGGCTACTAGAACTTTTGAGTTTTAATGCAAAGAAGGGAACGCACAAAGGAAAGCGTAAACGAACAAGTTCCATCTTAAATAAACGTACAATAGAACGAATTTAGCGATTTTTTACAAATGAAAACTTAAACGTGAACGCATTCCTTTCAGTCTGGGACTTTGCCAACACTGGTCAAACCCTCCGATTCAATAAAAAACCGAGGCTTGAGAGTGGAACGCAGAGAATAGACCAAAACGAAGAGAGCACAACGATTTTAAAAAGAGGAAAATGGATGGGAACAAAACACTCTTCACTTGAGAAGGAACGATACACTTTTGGAGCGAAATAAAATGAGAGCAAACCAACTGAGAAAAACTCAGAAATAGCTCGTCAAATTCAACATTAAATCCACAATTTGACAGCATAATCAGGGATTTAAACCTGAACGAAACCGATGAATTTAAATACGTAACTTTTAAATTTTAATAACAAATCAATGGAACACATGAACAAATCAAATTATTTTGCAAGAACGTAACATACCATGAACAAATGAAGAACTCTGATCATTTTTTTTACATGCAAAAACGTATAAATTTGAACTTGACTGAAACCGCAAACGCTAAACGAACGATTGAAATCTTTACAACGAATAAACTCATAACTACTACGTAACGAAAAATTTCAGATGAACGTAACGTGACCGTACCTTAGAATGAATCAAACCAATTAGGTTTAAATCCCTGAACATAACACAACCAGATCAGGGTTGACCAGAGTCTGCTCTGAAAAGAGAATCTGAAAGGACTCCGAGACTTCGAGTCTACTCGAAATGAGACGCCGAGTCCTTTTTTTAGAGACTCGCAATTTTTGCGATTCCCGGTATCTATTTTGAACAAGTTTTTTTTATTGATAGCGAGTGTCTGTTTCAAGTTCCAATATTTTTGTTTTTCTTTTTCATCAAGTCTGTTGAGAGTGGTTTTCATAAACCTTTAGAATATGGCTTCAACATCTGTGGATTCTATAAGGAATATGTGTGTTTTTTTTTTGTAAAATTGAAATTAACTTCATTTATGGTTCATTTATTCCTGCTATTTATTATTTGTAATCTAATATACTTGTGAAATAAACGTATTGAGAGCGAGAGAGTAAAAAAGCAGGAACTTAAAAATCACAGTAATTCTGTTTGTTTGCAATAGTGCTGGGAAATATCGATATTTTTTTATATCAATGCATTTCGATATTGATAGAAATCATTCAAAATCGATATATTGATGTAATCAATATTTCAAAAAAATATCGATATTAATATCGATATTGGGGAAAATGTTGAATTTTACTATATTTAAGGTGTGAGGACTTCCACCGCACCAAAAAATTGCAAAATTTTCATTATGTAACCTGAAAAAATGAGATAAACAGTACTCAATGTTCATAACTTTTTTTTTTTTTTTTTTTTTTTTTTTTAAAGAAAACACACTATTTATTTTGTATGCCTCAAATAAATTGGAATCATTGAAACTGAAATTCGCTTTATAATACCAAAACCGATGTTGAAATCGAACATGAAAAATACTGCAACATGTGAAATAACGAGATGTAGCGCCAAGTCGTTGTCTGTTTATTTTAAGCGCATTTCATAAAAAGAAAAAAATCGATATTTGCAAAAAATATATCGATAATATCGATGTTATTTTTAAAGCTGAAAATATCGATAATATCGATACTGGAAAAATTGCAATATCGATATTATCGATATTGACATCGATATTTCCCAGCACTAGTTTGCAACTATCTTTCTTATAGAACCCGCAGATCTTGAAGCCACTGATGACAGATTTCACTTCAGACTATCGCAGTCGATGTTAGTTCTAAAAGGTCTATGACAGGTGGTACCTATTAGAGCCCTGCATAATACAGTATTTGGTATCGGCTTTTTGCACCGTTCTAAACGATGCCGATACAGACTCATCTAAGAAATACCGGATAAAGAATTGTGATATGGCATCGTATCGTACAGAAGTGATACGATACGATGCCGAACCGGTATGGTACCGTTTTAAACAGTTAATAAAATTATGATTCATTGATATGGTCACCTTGCTAACTCTCAGTGTGTAACATACAACTGAAGGTGTGTGTGTGCATGTGTGTGTGATATGCGGATTTCATGATTCAAGGGGCGAAGTGATTATCATTTAAAAGAAATACAATAATTGAATTTAGTATGCCCCACTACTTACTTTTTTCCTACCCTTGCATGCAAAGTAGATAAGACTTTGAAAAAAATTACGAAGTGATACTAAATACGGTGCCGATGTACCTTGTATCGTTTAACCGTACTGTTTACAAATATCAGTATGATTCATTCACTATATCTAAACGATACGGATAAATATCGGCATCGTCCAGCGTTCATTTTACGCTGCCGGTTACGCACCGGCATTGTAAAACAGCCTAAGAAGCGATACGATACCTACCAGTTACAATACCGTATCATGCAGAGCTCTAGTACCTACCTATTTTTTGTAATGGACAAAGGGGTGTCCAAAGTTTGTCATGGTAGTAAAACAAGATTTTTTTCAAAAAACAGAGAATTCAACTATGCCAAGTAATTATTATTTTCAAGAAAAAATCTTCAGCGGACATTTTGTGTATAACCATCATTCAAGGAGCTCAGAAGCTTCAAATATTTGCATAATTATTTGCAAAATAATCAAGTGTTTGAATTTTTCAAGTCGTCCATTTCCTTCAATAATTGATGTAGGCAAAATATACACTGATCAATTTTTGCATTAAATGAGGAGTATTGCCATCTGACGCAGTTGAATTTTCCATATTTTTGAAAAAAAATCCGCCCTGCTTCCATTACCAACTTTGGATATCCCTCATTCATCAACATAGGCAGATAGGTACTATGTACACATAAACTTTTTTGCTTGTCTAGTGTGAGGATAATTTTTGGTCTAGTATTATGGAACGAAGTCAAATCACCCTATACCATGCGCACGTAATTTTTTTTGCTTGTCTATGGTGGAGTCACCCTCCGATGACATATTGAGAAACGAAACTGAATGACTCTGTAGTACAATCAATGAAAGAGTGACTCTGACATAAACGCGCGAAAGTGACGTAACGAAAATTAACCAATCACTTCGCTCGAACCGAAAACATCGCCAAACGATACACAGCACGGTGGCAACTTTGTTTCATTTTCATTACATTCTAATCGTTTGTAAAAAAAAAAAAAAAAAAAAAACTTAAAAGAAATGAAAAATGAAAGATGATGACGCTTTTAAAGAAGAAAAATTTTCAAAAAAAATGTTTAAAAATACCTAAGTTTTCATTACACTTCGGTTCGCGTTCAGTTGTAACGTGCCCCGAGCGAGTGATTACATCAGGGCCATTTTTTCGTCGACTGTACTATAAAGTGAACACTGTCAAAACAAAGGTAAGGCATACGCACCATAATAGCAGTTTCTTAAATTTGTCAAAAAAAAGCAAGCGTTTCATTCTTTCATATTCATATTCCGGATTGTTTAGTGAATTTGTTTAGAACTCAGTTTGAATTTTGAAACCAAAAAGTGATTTTCAAGTCGTAATCATAATATACTAAAAATCCACTTTTCTAAATGAGCCCAACGATAGATTATACTGGTTTGTATTCTGACAGTTCAGTTGGTCATTTTGGTGATAAAACTTACTTTGAATAAAACAATCTGTGAAAGGGGTGAACACCAACAGAATATAGAAAGTGACCATGTTCAAGAGTAGTGTATGTTGAAGGATTTTGTTCCCTTACATTGTTCGGCTCCAGTACTGTTTTGTTGTTTTGTCTAATTTCAATTTTCAAATCTTTCGTTGATGTACATTTTATTTTCTAAAATTTTGCAGATATATTTCACTTCATGATGCAAGATAAGGATCAAGCAAGCAAGTGACTATTGGTTTTCTGTGAAACATCAAAATATCAAGCCTACACATTTTTTGCTCAAAAAATACAACTTTCAAGCAATTTGCCTAAGTGATCAGTGCCATGTATTCGTTATTAAATTCTGTGAAAGATGCCCATGTTGACACTATATGGAGTTGTGCTTGGGGTCAAATGAAAATAAAGTGCAATAGTCTTAAGAGCGAGGAAAATGGTGCGAATGACAACCAGAAAGAAACTAAATATACCATAGAAGATGAAAAAGTAATTGAAGCTGATGAAGGAGAATATGAAGTGATTGATATTATTGTTACAGGATCAGTGGATGATTTAGTAAAAGTTTGGAAAGTGGAATCAGATAAGCTGGAACTGTCCAAAACATTAGTAGGTCATTCGTTAGGAGTTGTTTCAGTGGCACTTAATTCGGACTGCACTGTGTGCGCTTCTAGTTCTTTAGATTCCGTATTGATCTTGTGGGACTTGATAGCTGGTAGTAAAATAAAAACTGTCATGGTAGGCCCAGTAGAACTATGGACACTTGCCTTTTCGCCAGATGATAATTATATCATATCAGGGAGCCATTCTGGCAAAATAAACATGTTTGGAGTGGAAAGTACAAAACTGGAGCAAACATTTGATACACGAGGAAAATTTACTCTGAGTATTGCATACAGTCCAGATGGCAAATATATAGCGTCAGGCGCTTTAGACGGTATCATAAACATTTTTGATGTTCAAAACGCCAAGCTAACTCATACATTGGAAGGACACGCTATGCCCATCAGGTCATTATGTTTTTCTCCAGATTCAAAGTATTTGTTGACAGCTTCTGATGACGGACACATGAAAGTGTATGCAGTTCAACATGCAGAGGTTGTTGGCACTGTGTCTGGTCACGCATCTTGGGTGTTGAGCGTGGCATTTTCTCCAGATTCCAGATATTTTGTTTCTGGTAGCTCTGATAATACAGTTAAAGTATGGCAAATTAGTGATCTTTCATGCGTGCACACCTTCAAACATCACGCTGATCAGGTTTGGTGTGTTAGATACAATAAAGCTGGAACAAAAATTGTCTCTGTATCGGAAGACAAATCTATTAATCTCTACTTTTGTCCAATGTTCTGATATGAGTAGGGAATGCAATTTTTGTAGTTTTTCATTTTCAACCTGTTCAAATCGCCTTTGTATTTTTGTATTTTTTCTTAAAACATAATTAAATCTTAATTGTTTTTCTAAATACGTTTCGTTCAAATAAAATGTAAGATAGCAGCAGTACTGATTCATTGCAGTTGGTGTTTATTTATCACTAAATGGTATAACATGTTCAACTTTTCCAACATACCAAACAATCACTCAGTCCTTTTTCATGTGAGGACTTTTGAAACTGTAAAAATCAGTTAAAAACGCGATAAAAGAAGTGCAAATAATATTAGAATGTTCAACAAATACTCGTAATTACATAATGGCTCAGGCATAGGGCACTTCAGAAAAAGATGAGATTTGTAATTTTACATCAGTTACTAACACAAATTGATATATAAAAAAAAGGCTATGCTTATGTCATGTTCATGATTTTATTTTTATTCTTCAAATCAAAGGTTTGAACTCAAAATATTTTAAAATATAAAATGAATAAAATTAATACTGAGAAATTATAGTCGTAATGTTTTCCCAAGCTTGTAACTGAAATTGGTCCACGTGAATTCACACATACAACTGTAACAACAATCGCAGCAATGTACTACATAGATGCTCAAAATTAAGAACTCATATTACATAACTACATTAATAACAAATCAAAACCATAAATAAAAAGTACTCCTAATTATAACAGAAAATGTTTACAAATTATGACTGATTTGGACACCAAACTGAACTTCGGTTTTCTTAGCTGAAATGTGTAACTGAAGTCTCGCTTTGATTGCAAAAAAACTTTCGTATTGGTCACTCACCAGTGTTCCAAGTGTAGTTCGTAGTCCAAATCAGCTTGAATAATTAAGTAAATGATCAGAGTAACATTACAAGATAAACGGGTATATACTAGCAACCTATACCTATCATTTTCAGAAGTTCTTTTCGGCAAACTTATGAAACAAAACAAAAATTAAACAAAAAGATTGAGAACAAATGGAAACAAATCAACCGAAAAAAAGTTGGACAAATTCAACGTTGGATCTGTGTAACGTAATATACATCCGTGATTCAAAGGCATAATTTTGTACAAAGTTGGATTTATTGCTTTGAGTGACTATAAGCTGCAAATTGCGGTTTCATTACCCACTGTATCACTGAAAATTTGAATTATCTGTACCAGCAGGAACAGAACAGAACGAAATCTTCAAAATAGTTAGAGGGAGCAGATCGCAGAGAGCAAATCTAATTATTTCCAACGAGGAGAAGAACGATTAGGATAGATGCATCAATGCTTTTTTGAAATTTGGGAGCGGAACAGAACGAAATAATCGTTTTAGTCTCAAGCCTTGATTTACATATTTACCTTGAATCTAACATGTGACGCCGCGTTTTGATTAAATGCTAATAAAATTGGTTTGCTTTCTCAGAACAGCGTGAAAAGAATGCACCTACTATATTCTGCAAAATTCCTGACCCAAACTCAATGGAAGCAAACAATTCGAGTGTGCGCGCATAGTGATAACGAAGACATTTTAATGCTTCTCACATACGCTTGTCTATTATAATTCATCTTGCATTAGCCTGCTCATTTTCTTGTCTTCCAGAGGTCGACTATGGACCATATCATAGAACGATACCTACGCTTAAAATTGCGCTTGAGCGTATAAGATCAGATGTTTAAGATTTTTAGACAATGTCACTTTGAGTCTGTTTCAATTGAGAAGGGACTAAATATGCTCACTTTTACGATTAAAATTTTCATTTCCAAAATGCATTTTTCGCCTAATTCTATTGAAATCCTACGATCAAAATGAAGTAATAATGAAAACTAGCAATCACTGAAATGATAATAGGAATGCGCATAATTTCAGATGTGTTTTGGTTAAGGTAGGACTTCGCGTTGCAAAGGTAGCATACCCAATCTCTAAGGTAGTATTTTTTAAACAAATTAATTCTTTTTTTTATCGTTTGAGAGTTGATAATGAAAAAGAATTGAGCAGAATATAAAGAATAATGTTAATTTGAAAAAATGGAACAACTGAATCCATTTGAAAAAACGCTCAATCGGAATTTTTGCCGTTTTTACAAAATTTCAACCATATTAGTTCCGTCAGAAGTTTAAACGGGATAACGAAATTCGATGAATTTTGGATATGTTGTAAAAAACCGCCCCCCCCCACACATGGACATTCTTTTTTTTTGATTTTCTGTACCTAGTGAGAATATTATTATACTAAACGGTAGCACTTTTTCCAAGTCTCTTCAAGCTCAAATAATTTTGATTTAAAATCCGAAAAAGTGCTCTGTACACGTGTCGGGGGTACTGTTTTCTACAATAAATTCAAAATTTATTGAATTCCATTCAGTTGTTTCCGAGAAATCATGCAAAAACTTCCAACAACCTACATGGCTGAAATTTCTTTAAAATGACAAAAATTCCGATTGAGCATCTTTTCAAGTGGATTCAACCGTTCCATTACTTCAAATTAACATTATTCCTTCAAATATGCCTGATTATTTTTCATTTGCCACACCTTGGTACGAGAAAATAACGCAAAATTCATTTCACTTAAAATCTCTGCCTTTGACAAAAAAAGTATGCAAAGAAAAAAAAAGCGAAACGCGAAGTTCCACCTTAAACGAAAACAAAACTACTTGTTAAAAATGGAAAATTTTAGCTGCAGAAATGAGCAAATTTGTTACCTTCTCGATCAAAATGGATTGTAAATAGAAACTAGTGTCACGCTTGTCACGTTTTTTAAAGTTTAGCCATTATCATAGAAAAATGCATTTATCTGTCTTGTACATTATTTCAACACTTAGCCAAAATCCACGCTCCTGACTAACTCATTACACTCCACCCACCAAAAGCCACAATATGAAATTAAGAATACTTCGAGCTTTTATTTTATTTTCTCAGCATAATGCAAAAGCGTAATAAGTATGAAATTGGTACATTTTACATTTACAAAGATTTAGAGGATAAACATAAATCTCAACTTTTTTGAAAGTTTTTTAATCAAAAATTTATCACATGCAACATGTTTTTAATTCATAGTGCAACGTTAGGTCAGTGATTTCTGAATTAGAAAAGATGTAGCAGTGAAACCAATTTAAAAACCACAAGCGAGAGTACAGGATGAAAAATTATAACTTGAGTAAAAAACTTCTAAAAATGATAAATTAATCCAATGGACAGAGGAACAAGAACAGAAAATAAACTAAACGGTAGCACCGGAACTGGAATTTCTCGAACAAATTATTGACTAAAACTAGACATAGTAATGTGCAGAAATGTAATGGTCATCTTAAACATTTTTCTTTGGTAAAATTGAGTTTTAGTAATTAATATGAAGCAAAAATTAAATTTCTGCACACAAGCACTGATTGACATATTGCTTTGAAAATGATTTTATGAGGATCGTATCCTCAATACAATTTTGAATTTTCAATACTGTGGGCAAGTAATTTATAATTTGCAATACTGCAGTAGAAATTCATTTTTTTCGCGCATAAGTAGCGCAAGAGATTTAAAATGGAGTCGAAATGAAATTGATTCATCGTAATTCATTCTTACAATGCTTACATGATTCATTCATATCGTCGAGAGAAAAATTGATCAGTAGCGCAATAGAATTTGGTAACCGGAAATGGTGCCAACGGCGGGAAGTAGCTAGGTCAATCAAGAGTGAGAATTTGGTAAAGTGCCGAAATAATGTACAAGACGGATAAATGCTGGATGTTATCGAAACGTGGTAAGAATCAGAAAATTGTTTTCCACTGTAGTATTCATCACAATAAATTGCGCCATTATCCTTGTTTTTCAAATGAAATGCAATTAATTTTTGTGTCTTGTTGTCCAATCAAGCTACTCCGCGGCCACTACAGCACTCTCTTAGGGGTTGATCATTTCCATAAAAGTGCTAAAAAAAATTTACTGATAAGAGGAGTAAAAAATATCCCTAAACACAAAAGATATCTGCACGAAATGTATGATTTTACATTTCAAGTAGCTTAACTAACAATGTCACATCATCAACACAACAATTATGTAACTGGGTATTGTACGTAAGTCTGGTCCAGTCTAGGTACTTCAAACTATAACATGGTTCTGTTTTTCAACTCAAGAAGGGTATATCGTATACTGAATACCATCAGCATCAGGTTGACATTACAATGTCCTGTCTCAGGCAGTTATCTGGTTACTCGTATATATGCATAGCACAATACTTAATAAAAACCAAATACCAAGTACCAAAAAAAAATAAAATAAAAAAATGAACTTCAGAAAAAGGAATATACCTAATCTAATCGACGGGCGAATCATTGATCAAAGATATGGCCGATACCTTATCCTCAACGGGATAGTTTACTGCGGCAACAGTGTTAGCAGTGTCACATGAATTTTTCGTCTGATAACATTTTTTAGAACGGCAACCGAATTTACTGGTCAAATACAGGAACATGATGGGTAAAGGCGTCATCAATGCAACGGCTACAGGAACAACTGAAAACCATCAAGATATGCGTTTTTGACAGGTTTCGTAAAACTAGAAAACGCCAACGACGACAAGCAATGAGATAAGAGAAAGTTCAACAGTCGCACTCACCAGTGGTAAGATCCGCTTCTGGTTGGCCCAAAGAGAATCTCAGCATAAATATTGCTATACCAGTATTTTGAACTCCTGTTTCTACTGATAGAGCAAGACGATCTTCATAACAACGTCCAAAATATGCAGCTACTAGCCAAGCTAAAATATATCCGAATAACGGTAAACACAAACCCGCCAATAAAATCTGAAACAATGTTCGCGTTACTAATCTAGTAACGTAGTTAATATTGAACGTAAGTTGTTGGAGTAGCTGACTTGCGTCTACATCTACAGTTTCCTTACTAAATCGACAATTATTACTTACCTGCCAAGTGAACAGTTTGAACAGGTAAAAATTTGTTACGGAAGCAAAAACTATAATGAACAATATTAAGCACGAAGAAAACGGTTTCAATATTCTGACCATTAGCTGAGAAAATTTTGGACATCTGCTTTGCAATACCAGCCCAACAATGAGAGGTGGTAACAGCGAAACCGCATAGATAGCTATTTGTCCGTAAGGTACCACCATAGCACCTTGCTTAAATATAACACGACCCAAAGTGAAAGTCCACAATGGTATGGTAACTGCAAATCCACCATATCGATACATTCTCATGTGTTGTGATTAGTGTTACGTAACGAGGTTATCTACTTCATTGCTGGTTATGAGATGGAAGATTACTCACCAAAAGCAAATAAATTACTAATAGCTGTAACGGTGATGCTCAAGTTCAAATTTCCACCCAACATGCAAATCCAAATATTGGAAGCGCCACCGCTAGGACTGACGCCCGTGAAAAACAAGCCCAGTTGCATCGGGACAGAGTGTGGAAATATGACTTTAGCGATAGCAAAACCGATCTACAAAGAGACAAAATCGGATTAAAATTGAAAGACTCATTAAAATGCTAAATTAGGTTAATACTTCTTACATTGCTCACTCAGTGCAATAATACTACACCTCAAAAATAACAATTTTTATATTTATGCATAAATTTATGTAATTTTTCATGCCCTTTCCAGTTACGAAGTCGAAATTTCAATACTTGAACGAATTCCCACTGGTGAATTTTGAAATTTTGTGTTTTTAAATTTTCTACCTTTAGCAAAAATGGTAACATCGGATATCAAAAAAACATTGGAATTATAGAGAAATTATTTTTACGTTTACGTTAAACCTCTTCGAGATGGGACTTCACGTTTCACATTTGCAATTTTTAAGAAATTACAGCCATGTTGATTCAGTTGGAAATTTCTGCACGATTTCTCGGAAACGAATGAATGGAATTCGATGTTGGATATGTTATAGAAAACAGTACCCACGGCACCTGTAAAGAGCTCTTTTTCAAATTTTTTACTTTAGATCAGAATTATTTGAGCTCGAAAAAACTTGAAAAAATTGCTCTCATTTAGTATGATTATATTCTAGCTAGGTTAAAAAAAATCAAGAAAAGGGCTCTGCACAGGTGTCAGGGGTACTGTTTTCCACAACCTACTGCATACGTCATCAGAAGCTACGTAATGGGTAAGAGATTTGTAATCGCCGTTCGACAAGTTAATAGATTTTCTACGCGTCACACAGCATAATTTAGCTGATCAGCTTAGAGTGGTACTCAAAATTTAACCACTTAATTTTGCGACAACAGAGTACTAACGAACACTCAAGTCTGCATTTAAATACGCGTTGTTTCATCATCACTTTACGCCAAAGTCATGAACATCATGATCGTCTGTTATACTTACCAACGGCATGAACAAAAACTGACACACCATTCCAATCAAAGGTCCAACAGGCTTGGTAAAATTCTCTTTTACCACGTTCAAATCTAATGCGCAACCAAAATTCACAAATATAATGGGTACAAGAATCGCTACACTAGCTGTGAACATATGATCTATCAAACGGCTTTTTCTGATAGCGATGATCGGAATTCGATTAGTGGTATTCAACGTTACCGTCTTATCGTCGATTTCGTTTTCTTCCGCAGCAGAAGCTGAAAATGAGCAACAGGAACAGTGCTTGGGCTTACAATATAAAAAACAAGATTTAAAATTGGAAAAACCAATTGAAACTTCGTAACGCGATAATTACAATTGTGTAAAAGGTCAACTTTAATATCACCGTATCCCATAACCGTTGGTGTCACGTTGAATGATGAACTGAAAAACCACGTTTGGTCGGGTTCGTGTATGTTTGCTACTATTGGAATCGATGACGGCGAACATGATAATATTTCCGAACAAACTGGCCGAACACTAATCGCTGTTTTACAATTCACCAACGTTAAGTTGAAATCGACTTTTGTCACTTGATCAATCCGAGCGGACGTTATAGCGTTCGGATTGAATGTTACACTCCAATTTTTGCAATTGACGCCAGTAGAGGCAACGGCAATATAGAAAACCGAAACAAATAAAACCAAATACACTATAATGTAATGAAAGGGCCATAACGGGCACATCTTGCACCCACTTATTTCAGCACGATTCTCGATACCAGCCGTTTACACCACCATTAACCTATAATAACACAGAAATATATTAATATTTATGCATGTACGATAACTTTTATATTACTGTACTCAAATTCAATGCACAAGCAATGAATATCATTCGCAATCACTTTTAATAACTGTTATTATGATCGTTATGCAGTCAAGTAACGAGTGTATCTGGTAAATTCACGTTCACAGTAGTTAAAAGTAGACAAGTAACGTAGACACTCAGACACTGCATAACAAAATTGATTTCGTGCAGACAAATCCACGAATAAAACACCCTTGTGTTAATGTTATCAAAATACGTTTCAGAGTACATTATACACAACATGAACAAAACTTCTTTACAGACAGAAATTTGGATATGAAGCTATCCCATCAAAGAAACTAATGACGATTTTTCATTTACTTAAAGAATTCACATTCCCTTAGGACGATCTGAAATTATTAAAATCGAGTTTGTTGGTACTTCGTAGTTCAACGTGTGAAATAGAAATATGACACTGTAGCCCACCGTCACACCATCATCCACGAAAAACAATTCACAGTACTGGAATGAAAGTTCCCATATTCAGACCCGTAGTCGAAGACAAACGTAAAAATTCTTTCAATCCGCATCAATACTTGACCAAGTAAAACTTCACGTACCAAGTATGGAGCTAGTTTCAGTAACTAATTGCTCTTATGCATTAGTCATGGTGATAATCAGTTCACATAATTTCGAATAAGGCAATAATCACAATGGTGAAGGTAAATGGTAACAATTACAGAAAAACAGCAAAGCATAACATTACTTTTCGACTGTTAAAATGAAAAATTTAAGGTAAAACATAGTTTTTACATGTTACGTAAAGGTGAAAAATTGTTGACTCATTACTTTCTTCAGTATTTCAATGTTCTTAAGTCCTGTCGTTATATTGACTCGAGCAGAATCGTTTGATAAGATGTGAACGAAAGAGTTGAATAGATCGTGGGAATACCTAACGACGCATTTTGTCTGGATGACACCTATTTGAGATCGAAATTATAACAATGGTGGGGGGAGGTGGCTATCTCAAAAGATGTGCATGGTACCATCAGTGACTAGTGGTGGCTCACTAGATGATATTCACTGTACTAAGTGCAATGACTCGGCAGGCATTGGCTCACTTTAGTTCGTCGTTTAATATGCATGTTTTTCAGCTAAGTAATAAATCAGGTCTCCAACTAGATAACATGAAAATGATAAATTAAACTAATTAAAGTTCCTGACATTATTACTTTTTATTACAATAGACAAAGAAAACAATTCTTATAAATTACAGGGGTGGAAAACTTATTATTCAAGTTATTGTTATGATTCAGTTACTGTTCGGCAGAGTTTAGGTTCCAGCTATTATTCAGTTGAAGTTCTTTTAGTATACATCATGTTTATGTTGTACATTTTATTGAATTAAGCAATTGTGATTATTTGTTGACTCTCTATTCGTATGCGATTAATGAGTTGGAAAAATGAATAATGCATTTATTGTCTACTTACAACATTGGGAAATGAAAAAGATGGCGAGTTGATATCGGACCTCAGAATTGCATTAAGAACTAGAAATAAAAAACGATATTGCGTTTCAATTAAAATGAAACAAAACATCAATTTCAAAGCTTATTACATAAGAATTTCATCATGTAAGAGTAACAAACAGAGATGAAACGATTACGACATTAATCGATTATTTTCGATTCGATTCTCTCCGATAATAATCTGAGTAGCATCGATTAATCGTCGATTAATCGGACTTTTGCGCCCTCTACATTTCAGATTTCGTAACTTTTTATTGCTGCATTTTGATTGATTGAAACATTTGTGACGTTTTTTGAATTCGCGGGAATTCCGAATTTTCCGACCTTGTAAAACACTTGTTGAGTGCAATGACATGATGGGCCATTACAGATTACCTCACGTGATAACATTGACCAATCAGAAAACAGTTCAAATTTTGGCCGATTAATCGATTATTTATCGA
>FIZR01028061.1:0-49530 GCA_900060175.1 Ferrisia virgata | reverse complement strand
GACCCTTCCTGTTACGTAAGGAGTGTATATAACCAAGTTGTTGAAGCACTCCATAAAAAAAAAAAAAAAAAACAAATTCACATATAAATCGACTTCAAAAGTTTCGATTTGAATATTCCAGGTACATGTTCTACATCTTTTCTCTTTTGGCGAAAAAATTTATAAAATTTGGAATCTGATAGTGAGAGATCTTATGTCGTAAGTTACGAATTGCCTCAATTTTTTAGTTTGTTTTTTTTTTCTGTCGCCTTCCTACTTGTGTGTATCACACCGCAGCTTCTCCTATATTCGATGGACCTAATTTAAAAAAATGTACACTTTTAGAGGGGAATAAAAATTGCAAAAATGAAGCTAATCGATAGAGAATAGATCTTCGTGTATAAGATATTCAAAACCAAGCATTTTGAACCATTTTGCCAGTGGCAAAGAAATAAATTTGATACTTACACTTTTAAATGTATCATAAAAACCGGTTCGACGTCGTTGCAGTCTGCTTAATTGATCGAGAAAATTGCACTCCAGTAAGAAGATTTATTTGATACCATGAGGATTACCTTAAGCTAGTGCTTCAGCGTTTTTCACCTTATGCCTTTACAGCCTCAAAGAATATTTCACTTGGTTACAATCAACAACGAAATGTTTCCAAAGTTGATTTTTGCTGAACGACTTGTAGCTAAGGAAAGAATTAATTTCTTCAACCGCAAGATGCGCGAGTAATTGTGTAATTAATACTACGGTATTAATTGATCATGCTTGAATACTATCTGTAATGCAATAGCTGATTTGAATAAAAAACTGCCTATTATTTAGCAAGTTGACCATGAAAAATATCTCCAGTGTCATTACGAATAATATTGTACACAAATGAGAATAAGAGGAAAATAAAAATATAATTCAAACGCAATGCAACGTAACGTCTCGGTCACTTATTGTGCTCTGTCATTAAACGAATAGAAGAAAAAAAAATGATGCGGAATTTCGAAAGTACCTATACTTACAAATGCGCACGCCAAATAGTGAAAATTTTGACATGACTTTTCTTAAAAATATCCTAGCATAATACAACAAGATCGTAGTAGCCTTGCCTCTGGTTTGGTATACTTACAAAGTCGAATCCTTCACGGTCATTCTTTTATAGCTGCACACTTTTCCACGCCACGCCATTCTTTTTGCATAGAGATATATACACTATAATGACAAGCATCTCTAATAATATTTTTTCATCGGATGACATTACTTTATAAACGCTTATTCGTCTCAACGATAGCGAATCTCCTTTTCAGGCTGACTCGGGTGCTGGAATATTCTCGATAGAGTTCGGTTTTTTTTTCCTCCACTCGTAGCTCGGCTATCGAAAGTAATTGTGTGTATAATGTGGTAAAATTAAAGGCGAGACGCGTTGATCTGAAACAATTGACAATCTAGTAGGCAGCCTAGGCACTTGGCGAGTACCTAGTAAAAGTTCAACGAGTTCGGTCGCGGTAAAATGATTACAACTACGATACGTTATTTAATTACGTTGCTAGGTTTTGGTACCTGTGGAAAAAAAATTGACACTTTCTCTGGGCCAAGTTGAGCCATGTTTATAGATAGGTGTTGATGTCGACGTCTCGTCTCGATACAATAAACATGACCGGCTCCTATCGAAGATATTACAAGCATCAATTTAACTAATTGGATCATCGAAGGTTGGAATGTCCGCCCGATGGAAGAGTTGTGCTATTTTTTTGGTTCGCCATGCAGTTCACTTCTGCAGCAGCTGGGAAATTGAAAAATCTATATTTAAATAGTATACTTAGCTAAACTAAACGTGATCAAGCACGTTATCGTATGCTTTCCTCTCACAGAGAGTATATAGCCTTACAGCTTCGGTTTAAGTACACTATCGTAATTGGTCATCGAGAAAGTGTCGTCAGCTAGAAAGAAAATAATAAGTAAACGAAAAAAAAAAAAAAAACGTGTCGTTTCGAAGTTTGATTTATTCCGATAATGAGTTAGTCGTACGGAACATTCGTTTGGTGAGTAAATAGAAAAATTACACGATTAATTACGGTGCGGTAATGCGGTGGCGTCGTAGTTTCCTTTCCTTATTTATACCGTAGGCGGCGGGGTTGTGATTATTCGGCCTCCGTGTTAGAGTATTTAAATTGTACCGATCGTGTGTATTATATTTTGCATTCTTGAACTAGACACCAGAGAGTACGAGTACGTAAATCACTGGCCGGAAGGTGTTGATAAAAATTCAACTAGTTTTGGAAAATTTTTTCTCCATCGATATTGATACTACTTAAATCTATACACGCCGCCTGGGTATGGTTTTTTTCAGAGCCATGTATAAATACCTATTTACTTAGTTATTTAAATAGGCGAAGAGGGAATTTCGTAGTGTGCAATTACGCGTGTTCTCGCTCGTATGTATTATTTATCGATTGTTCGCGGTCTAATATATGTGCGTGTAATGCCCTGTCAGACTCCGGGCGTTATTCTTTTAACGTAGGTACCTGTACTTAGAGTGTGGGATGTATCTACTCGTAAACTTGATCATCTTAATTGTTTAATGTGGCATTTACCTCAACATACGAATTAATTCGTCTGGATAGAGAATTTTCGTCGGTAATTCGGGTATTATAATATTTTTTTAATGTAATTATGGCACTGACCTCGTTTTATTGGCGAAATACGTAGGTTTTGGTACGTGTGTTATGTATGCGTATACAAGATTTATGGTGGAAAAATAAAGGAGTATGTTTTTTAATAGGCATATTTATTAGTAAAAAAGGGTTGAAGAAGTATAATTTATTCAATTACTCAATTACTAATGTTTTTTTTTTTCTTAATCTGAAAGGTGAATTGGATAATTGGGTATTGAGAATCGAAACTTCAACAGGCACACCTTTGATACTATTTTGATATTTTACTAATTACTTATTTACTTTGTTTCATTTTTTCAGGTGAGTGAATTCAATCTTGTACCATAACGATAATGTGGCAAAATGCAACAACGAGTAAGTGATTTTTAAATGTTTTATAGAAGATTTTAATATCAATTGACGGTATTGAACTGATCGAATTCTCCAAAGCTCTTGCTAATCACCAAGATGAAACTTATCAGAGAAAATTGAAAGTCAGCATCGCTCACACTTACGAGTATTTGCTGTGGAAATGTTGTTGTATGGGTTTTATGCCAAAATGGATCAGTTTTTATATTTTTGATGTTGGCCTGAAAATGCCTATCCGGTCATCGTATGGAACACTTTAATTTTTGCATGGGTGAATTTAGGGTTCTCAAGGCGTGGGTGTGCTCTCATACTATCGGATGGGCGATATTTCTACGCGGAATGATGGTTAAGATACCATCATGTGGATCCTTACAGGATCCCTATCCGTCTATGTGTACACCTGTACACATGGACGTAATTGAGCAAAAACCGTGATTTAATTATTATGAATACTTAGCTCAGGTCTTCGTTTCCTGGATCTGGTATTACTGATGACAAGTAATTAAACACAGGACCACTTTAGAGGTCGAAATAAAAAAACTTTAATACAAAAAATAACAACTAAAATTAAGGTTACACTTATAACAGAAAAAATAAAGGTATGTTCTCTTCTTCAGGTATACTAATCGAATAAAATATCAGAATATATGTCAGAATAAGTATAACAATTACGCGTTAAGATCCTAGTGCCGGATCCCCTCCATATTCCTTTGCGATAACACTATTCAATATAATCGCACTAACTCTTATTACAATGTTGTGTCAGATTTCGGGTTTTAATTCTTTTACTGACGAGTCCCACAGGCAACATATTTGATTTTCTCCAATGCATTTTAGCAATTTTGAGCTCATAAGCGAATCAGGGAGGGGAGAGGGGCAAGCTCATCACATGTTGATTTAAACCCCTACCCAAGTTTTTCTGTGTATGATAAATATTTAACAAATAACTGAAAGTATTTTGACACCAATTAAATTTTGAAAAACTGTTCAACGCATTACGAAAATTGGTGAAAATATTGAAATTTTAGTAACATTTTGAAACGATTCTGCTAAAAATCTTGATTTTTTTTCTCATAAAATTTGCAGAATTGAAACTCAAACTTGAAGAAATGCACCTTTTCTCCATTGGAAATCCAATTTTTTTCAAAATTTTGCCCACACTTTGCTCGGGCATTCATATATTTCCATTTAGCACTAAAAATTCAGTTCCTAACCACCTCCTGCTCAACCCGTAACAAAAACATTTTTAAAAATGAGCTTTACATTTTTTTCATTTACGATTTTAGGGGCTTACCCACCCTCCCCGTCCCTCAATTAAATCACCAAATTCTCCATCTATGTTTGAGCTATGCTCAATGTTATTTTTAAACGAAAAAAAAAAAAAAAAACAAGAATTATTTCAGGGAATTAGGTAAACATAATTTAGGAAGTAACTTTTCCTGATTTTGAAAATTTATTTTGATCTAACTTTGATTTGAAATTTTTCGGAGGAGTTTGAGTTGAGCTCTTCTGAGTTGTGTTCAATGATTATTTTAAATGAATACCACATCGTAGGAATTTTTTTTCAGTTTTAGGAATTTCGTACTTTTGAGCCCAGCAAGCGTAGATTGGCATTGAAATGATTACCGGGTAATCAACCTGATTAAGCCGTCATCTTTTACCGCCCCCTCCTCCGATGGTGACTAATAAATAACGAATTTAAGAAACAATTTTTCAATGTTTTGAGGAAATAAATGAAATTTTGAAAATTTTTTGCCATAATTACTGTCTTAATTTTTTTCAAGTTTGACTACTTCAGAGATCCGACCGTTGATTCAGAAAAATTGCTGCTATTTTTTTCCCTTGTAGAACCAAATTGATTTATTTGATTACGTAAAAAATAATTCTATAAACAATCTCAACTCATCTTTTGAATTTTTTAATTCGAAGGGTCATCAATTTGAAAGACTAACTTAAGAATTTCCGCAAAATTGCTGAAATTTAAAATTTGGCCAAAACTCGCCGCCTGTATTTTTTGTATTAAAATTTCAATGGCCCTTGGTCCAAATTAGAGGAGCTTCGTTTTCATGATAGGGGTAAGAAAGGGTTGAAAAATCGAAAAATGAAAAAGTTTCGCTGCCAATCGAATGGGAAATCGAAAAAGCTGTAACATATCCGAAAGTGAATTATCTGCGTCGATTACAACCCAAGAAAGCGGTTCAGTTGGACCATCTTACGAATATTTCAACGATTGCTCATCTGTACAGATCATACTAATTCACTTAGAGGGTTGAAATTTGGTAGGTAGTTGACAGTAGTGTCCAGGGTGTACCTTTGGGGGTCTCGACTCGTCCCCAATCCCATTACAGGTCCAAAAAAAAAACTTCAACGTTTTCAATTAATTGCTCATCTCTACAGGTCGCCCTAATTAAGCTAACGCCTTGAAATTTCGTACATAGGCCAAGAAGATATGCAAGGTATGCCGGGGGAGGGGGTTCAACTATTCTTGTCAAATGGAGTCCTTTTACAGGCCCGGAAAGGTAATTTTTTTCAATTTTTTTCTGAATTTAACGATAAATATAGGTCGAAAACGTTGAAAAATAGTTTTTTGCTTGACCTGTAATGGGATAGGTTAAGGGTGGCAAATTGAAATCCTCCAAAAGACACATTCTGGGCACTCAACCAAGTTTCAAACCTCTAGGTGAATTAATACGATCTGTACAGACGAGCAATCGTCAAAATATTCGTAAAATGATCCAAATGGACCGATTTCTTGGGACCTAATCAAGATGGGGGAGGGGAGGGTTAATTTTTGTATATGTTATAGCTCTTTCGATTTCCTATCAATTGGCAATGAAATTTTTTCATTTTTCGATTTTTCACCCCCTCTTACTCCCATCTCGAAAAATGGACCTTTCCCAATTTAGACCATGAACCGTTCAAACTTTAATAGAAAAATACAGTCGGCGAGTTTTTAGCGAGGTTTTAAATTTCAGCAATTTTGGTCGGTATGGGGCGGAGTAATTAATTTTTGTTTATTGATTGTTCCAATTACTCCCTATCCATGTTTTAAATTTGAGATATTATTCTTCAGATAATAAGTATTCGCATCAGTAATGAAAATAGGAAAAAAAATTGCCAAAAAAAAAAAAACAATCTAAACAAACCTCTACGCTACCCGAACGAAGAAAAGGTTCGCACTAATAATCTTTGGGTGAGATTGTAATTCTTGGAAGTATATGATGGAACATTGGGTACCTCTACTAGACCTCTACCTATAGCTGCAGATTTTAGATGATACGTTATCCAATATGGTATTTTGTTTTGATATCTATGGAATTACAATATATGTATGGTATGTTGGTGTACAGTTCGTTGTGTAGTGAAGTTTCACCACGCATAAATATTATCTGTACGCGATATAATCGAAGCCGACGAACGGACGACCGCAATGACGAATGCATAATTCTATAGTGGGTGGGTGGGTGGCTACGAAAGTATGAAAATTTTTTCATCTTGGATACCGTTCGATTAACGGGGCGCCTAAACGCGTGTGCCTGTGGTATTTTTTCACCATGAGTACCTCTACCTACCTACCTACTCATACACTGTACACGACCACAGCTATATAGAAGGAGGCAGACGATGCGACGACACGATAGATATTTGGTCCTTGTGTATGAAGATGGTTTTGTCTTTCGTTTCGACAATGATACAAATCTAGCGTGTACAATACCTTTTATACTAAATAATATGTTTAAACTTGAAACACGTATGTGTGTATTTGTGGTATGATACTCGAGTACTCGGGGGATTGGAAATAGAGACGGTGGTGCTGAGTGGACGGCTCGGCTCGGCTCGGCTCGTTTGATTGTAATGACGGTTAAAGAAGTACAGTTGTCGAAAGATCGTTTGGCTTTTACGAGTAGTACTCATCAGGCCATCGTCCGGGCCAGTTATACTATATTGTATTCATTTGTAACTAGATAATGGGCTACCGCATTTACGTAACCGTTTATCATGGATTAGTTGTTTAGAGTATGGTAGGTGCACTGCACTTGTACAGACAAATGAACAATTTCATCGACGAATGGTGTTGAGAAAAAGTACACACACACACACACACACGTTAAGTTAATGCACCGCGATGCGATGTACGGTAAACGAGAATATGGTGTTTTATATTATTTATAAAGTTGAGTTAAAATACGACGACGATCGGTATACGTTTGGTAATTGATGGCCACAACAGCCGTATCGTATCGTTGTCGTGTATCAAACAAAATCACAAATCGGTTCGAGAATTTGGGCTTTGAAAAATTACCCAACAGCGGCGCAATGGTTGGTTTTATTTTTTCACTCTCGATACGTCATTGAGGAGGAATACTTCATGTGTATTTATGATTACACCGCGTTTCGTCTGTTCTTCGGGTTTGAACTTGAGCCAATTTTTATGGCTAGTTAATGAACTGCGTTGTATCGTTTATTGATGGTTCATAAATCCAATGAGTAGGTAGGTGAGCCTGAGCATTGGCTTTTTTAGCCGACCGGCCGATATATGTGTAACACTCTGTGCACTTATGGTGCTTGGTAGGTAGTTGGGTTAGGTATACGTTGTATTGGTTTCATTCGCGTAATTCCGTTATTATTCTGGAGCACGTTGATCTAGTACACGAAGGTTTTTGCATTCACATTGACCCTTTATGGCGTTGGCGAAGTTGATTCGATCGTAATCATAATATAAATACGTGTAAGTACCAGATGATGGTGTATTGTGTATAGGTAAACGTACTTATGCTGATGCTGTTTATTTAAACGTACCAATACCAGGCCAGGAAGTTATACGTAGTCGATATGGATTTAGTACCGAGTTATTATTTAAGTGGTATTTTCATAGGTAATTTTACCATTATGTATGTGTTTTTTTTTATTTTATTTTCATTTTTATCGAAAGATGAGAGATTATCTGTGTAATGTGCGTACTACTAGTACGTTGGTCTTGGTTGACGGTGATTTTAAAAACCAGTTATTTCAAAAGTGAATTTTTCTACAACTACGTAAACGGCGTGGCACTCAATTTGATTCGCTTTTCCTTTCACTGGTTGTGTTACTTTGTGTACCTATTCGTCGAGTAGCTTCGGTAGTCTCGTTATGAGATGTGATTATTGTTGCGACGAGTCAAGTTTCATTCTGGTGTCATTGTTGATGGTTTTTTTTTTTTTCTTTCTTTCTTTATGGTTATATGATTTCCGAATGTCAGTTTTAAATATCCAAGTATAAGATTTAAATCATTTTTATCAGGTTTCGAGGTCGTAAAATGATTTGTATTTGTATTCAATGGAGTCGAAATTCGATTCTTGGTCGAATTTTCCAAGTATACAGTAATTTTGGAAAATGCAATCGAAGAAAAAGTAGATCGGTAAATGATTGAATGCGGTATGCCAATTTTTTCGAAACATTTGTATCATTTTAGTGGAAATCGATCAGCGGTGTGAATTGATTGCACCTTGATTCCTTGTCGATATCAAACGATAAGTAAGGTATTATTAAATAATGTTTTAGTGGGAAGGAAGGACCAATTCATTTGGAAATTTAGTCCAGTCTGCTCAGCGTCTTCATTTTTTTTTTTACTGTATTAAGGAAGCTAGATGATTTCAAAGATGTTGAATGTCTCGCACGAGTCACCTGAACGGAGAAAAAAACATTTTTGCCTTTAAAAAAAATCAATTCTGAGCCAACTCTATTTGAACAGATTTTAGTCTGTTCAAGTTAAATTGAACTCTGGTTATCAGAACAAAAATGTAAACAGTGTGCTATCAACCGATTAAATTACTAGAAATTTGGTGCGTATTGGATTCCTAGCAATCTTATTGGTTTGTAATAATCATGTTTGTAGTAGTAAGACCTTAACTTTATTTGAACGAACTGTATAATACTAAATTTAACAACACTGCCTGAGAATGAAATTAAGTGTTTTTTTTTTCAATCACTAAATTCGCAAAGGAACTGAAAAATTTCGTTATTGTAGCGAATTTTTCAAATGAAACTTACAGTCATCGTTTACCTGATTCAGAATATGATGAAAATATTGACGTACGAATAGCAAATAAAATGTTACAATGATTCCAAATCACTTTTTGAAATCTAATGATACTGATGAAGTGATGAAAATATAAAAGTTCTGCCAATTCAATTTTCAAGTAACTTACAGACGTGATCTTTTTGGAGAATTTGACGAATAATTTTGATTTTATCACTGCTAGAAGCGTAATAATTGCAGAGGCGGATTTACGGGTGGTGCGGGAGGTTTCACACCTCTCCCCCTCCCCCTATTTTCCAAACGATTTATTTCCTAAAAATAAAAAAACATTTTATATTTTAGAACGAAATTTGCGAAAAAATTTAGTTTTTCATTGGGAATATTAAATTCAATATTGATAATCCTTAATGCCTTGTTGCCAAGTTTCAGTATTATAGTCTGTCTAAATAGAATTGACCCAGATCAATTACAAAGCATGTGTTTCAATACGATTTTCTCATAGCACGCCTTGCCACTGTTTTTGTGAGATGACTTATTCGTTAATTTTTTTTTTTTTTTGTTGGCTATCATAGAATCTGATAACGCTTCTAATTTTTGTTTGGAATTTGTCAGTTTTGCTTTAGAAAGCATCCTTTATTTCGGCATGTTCTGAGGCTTTGAAACCCTTTCAGTAATTTTTAACCAATTATTAAATAAAAATGTCCAAAAATCAAAGCTGTAAGAAAAATTTAAATGGTGGATTGTAGGGGTTATCAAAGGTGATGATTTCATTCATAACACAGTTACGTATTGTAACTAAATTATGGTCGGGGGAGGGGGGCTGATGTTCTAAATTTTGGGATAAATCGTGTGGGTTATTAAAATATATAGATTTTCAAGCCGTCTAATTTCAAAATTTACATAATTTTGAGGATAAAATCAATGTGGGTCACGAATTGTGCGATTGAGGAGGGAGGGGTGGAGGGTCAAAAATTTCATATGGGATGTTAAAATTTAGGTTTTAAGGTGTCTGATTTTAAATTGAATATAATTTTGACGTATAACTAATTTGGGCTTTAAATGGAGGGAGGGGAGAGGGGGTGTAAGCAAAATCCAAATTTTCCAAAAATTCCATTAGCCGAGTAAAATTAGCATTGAACGCAGCACAGTTGGACGGCGAGCTGAAATTTAGTATACTGGTCCATTTTAATGCTCTAAACACGAATCCGAAGAGTCCCCACCGGTCCCTCGCGAGCCTCCCTCGCTATTATTGATCCTAGCCCAAATCTAGTTTTCGGCCCATATCTGCCTAAATATTGATCTTAATGCAGAAATGAGATGTATTAAAGTTGATCTACGTAAAATTTCCTGTAAGACGAGCCTTCGATGATATTTATAAACCAAGGGGGATGCAACTACAATCGAGCAGATTGAAGAGCCATAAAATTCGAATGACCATTTTCATAGAAAATGTTTTCGATTACGATGTTAAACTGGGAAAAGTGCTTGAAGGTATTGTTGAGCCCATAATCAGGGGTGGTATGGACTAAACAGGTAGACATCCCCCCCCCCACATTTTACTCAACTCCAACATACGAAACCAAATAATATTATGAATAATATGTACGCTGTTATCCCTCTGTGGACCCCATTTTTGCACTAGGATCAATATTTAGGTAGATATTGGTCAAAACCTAGATGGGGAGGGGGTGTGAGGCCAAGATCCACTATAGCGGGGAAAGCTCGCGGGCGACTGGTAGGGACTCTTCGGATCCGTCTCTAAAGCATCAAAAAGGGCCAGTATACCCATTTTCAGCTTGCCAATCAACTTTTTGGCGTAAGCCTATTTCAGCGGTTAATTTTACTGGGCCACGTGTGGGGTGTCAAAATGTAGATTTTTAGACCGTCTATGTTCAAGTTTATGACGTAATTTGGTACTCGAAATTCATATACCTACGTTTTTCACGTGTACTTGGATAAACTGTGCCTGTATTTGAATTAGAAAAATGTCAGATATTTAATAAAGCGTAACTCGATAAAGTTGTTACGAACTTAATTCTCTATCCGTTGAAATTGAAACTAGAAAAATTCTCGGCTACAAAATGGAGAGAATTTTTTTCCTTTTTGTGTACGTGCCTATTTATGTATCGTGTATGCAAACACAAGAAGTACATATGAAATACGTATGTATACGCGAAGCGATAAATTGTCAAAACGTTGCACAATAAATTTTTCCTAGTACCCGTTCGCGACGACTCGAATAGAAAAAATTTCCTTCGTTTGTGTATTTATTTCATAATACATCATATTTCTTATTCAAGCGATGAAAAGATGGTACACGTTGAAGATTTGGAATTCAAACAAAACGAAAAGAGGAAAAAAAAATTGTTTCGTTTTAAACACATATTGCGTTATTGCTACGTGGGTTGTGTGCCGGTGGGAGAGGTGTAGTAGAGGGGGAATTTCAGTTCGGTCGTTTAAAATGTACACACAACAATGGAAAAATTGTCGTCGGCTTCTGAATAATAATAACTATATGGCGATATAACATCGCGTCTCGTTGCGCCTATTTACCAGCTCATCCATTTTTCATCGGGTTCTTTTATTCGTGCTGGAGAGTTTTTAGGTTTTAAAAAATTCACGAATGAAAATTTTCTCTATTGTGGTATTTTGTAAAATGAAACCGTTTAGTAGAATACTAGATGCGAAATTGGCCTATTGTTGCAGTACGTTTTGTACGAGCCAGCACGGCGAGGTGGTATTGTTTTGATGATATTTCTGGATCTCGTGTATCGACGTGGTATATTATAATATCTACCTACGATATATTTATACGTATGTATATTTTTTTTTATTCTTGTGTACGTACTCGTCGAATCGAGTAATAGATTCGTATATTATTTGAATTGTCTTCTACTTTCATCGTTCGCGTTCGTAGATCTTGTCACAATGATCAATGTAAAGAAGTCTATGATAATACTATATACGATAGTGCAGTTTGAAAGTAGTATACGTAATGCGATTTAGTAATAAAGTAGCTCAACTTTTAAAGCGAGGAAATACTAAACTACGTAAGATATGTCACAGGTTGGGAATTTTTAAAAAAAAAAAAAAAAAATACAAGAGGAAAAGGCGAAAAGTTAGAATGTCATGTAAAGTATATTTTAGATATTTTGAAACCATTCCTTTTTTTTTTTTTTTTTTTTTTTTGCCCTTTCTCGTTATATAAAGCTGTCAAGACGTATAAAATACTTTTACGTTATGAATAACGTGTTTTGATATTATTTCACCTTTGAGGATGATACGCGAACGTTTCTATTAAAGTTGGACGAATTCTTTGAACTTTAAAATAAAAAGTTGGATTTTCGATGGGATACAAGAGACGAGCTATTTATTTTCATCGTTTTATTTATATACTTACTCGCAGTCAGTTCATCGTGTATATACAGTGGAAAAAGCTGTGCAGTGGAATAAAGAAGCTATCGACATATCTATAATATCTATGGTTATACAATCGACGACGAGGTGTTTAACTTTGGGGAAGTTTTTCGTGTTGTACAGTTCAACGATAGATTGGTAGTAGGTGTGTGTAATTTTCAAGTCCAAAAATTCATTTTCGACGCTTATTTAAACGCGTGATTGAACTCGTGTGAAATGACCGATGGCTCTGGAATAATTCGTGTATGGCTATGGATTATGCTACGCTATGGACACGGCGGCTGGCGTAGGCGAAATCGTGTTGCAATTTTAACGTAACTCGACAGCGTTGATTTGGTAATTTTACGTATGCATAATTATCGCAGTAGATACCTGCCGAAGTATTATTACTTGTATATTTATACGTTTGTATCATTTTACTTTTTAAAATTTTTCACGTCCTTGAGTGAGCTACATACGTTCGAAGACTATGAAATGAGATGAAGAGTCATCTGTGGTTTTTTTTTCAGAAAATTTAAATTCGCATATGGCAATCGAATAAAAAAAACACGTAGAATTGCGAATAAATAAATTTGTAAAAAAGTAATATCCAAAGTCGTGTGTCGTTCGATTATTTTAATATTTTAATATCGGTTGTAAATCCTATAAAACAAAACAAAAAAAAAGAGCAATAAAATCCTCGAAATATTTCTGCTTAACCGAATTTAAAATGTTTATATCGACGCCAGAATATCCATAAATTTAGTATAAGATTTTAATTCGATGATTTTTTCAATACCCCGCGGGCTCATTCCAATTAATGTATAACGTTGCGGTCGATTTGGTTGATTATTCGCGATAAAAGGCCACTCTTCAACCGTACGTTGTAAAAAGAAATAAAAATTTTCGTTATTGCATCGAAGAGGTCTCAAAAGAGTAACCTGTATGCTGCTCGGTGCGTACGTATATGCCTATATATGTAATATAATTCAAATTTACGATCCAATCTGTCCGCTGCTGTAAGGAGTATTAGTGGATAGCGTCCAAAATGCAAACAAAACAAAAATGTTTTTAACCAAACGTACGAGGCAGAGGTATACATTTGAGGTTTACCATTATAAATCAAATGAAATGGAAAATATCCAAAATGAGAAAGAAAAAATTATACCGATGGTGTTATTGTTCACACACATACACACACGCACACACAAGCGCATGTAGTATATCGAAGATGGAAATATTTTTTCATACCTTCCATATGTCTGTGTTTATTTGTAAAATGTAAGTTTTATTCGTAATTGAGAATAGATCGAGAAATTGGTAAGTTTACTTTCGTCCCCCTTCCATCTGACGCGATCTTAATCAAATGTTAGGTGTGTTTTAATGAGAGTAAAATGGGTTTTTAGCCAGGGTAAAATATGGAGTAAAATTAACGTAACGGAAACGTTATCACTTACCGTATCAAAAATGTGATTGCAACGGTAATTCGACCATAATTGTTTCATAATCGTAATGAAAACGCCAAGGTTACGCTGTGTGTTACGAATTCATTTCTAAGTTGAAGTGATGTCGTCCATAACTTCGTACATCATACTTGTGTTGCTGTCAATAGAGTAATAATAATTGAAGATCTGATGTGGTGTAATCGGTTTCCTGGAGATAGATTCAGTTTGAACGAATCGTTAGGATTCAGTTTTATCAGCATTGAAGCGTTTTTTATCATTTTATTAAAATTTTTCTGCTGTTATAATAACATTATTTTTTGTTATAATGATTTTATGCTCATGATAACGTTATCATTAGGTTTCAGTTATGGTAACGTTATGTTATTTCTTTTGTAATGGGTAAGTTGAGTTTGTTCAATTTTTAAAATTACATATTTTCGATGCATATGTTACACGTTACAAACGAGTTTCTGTTACGGTAAGGTTTTTGGTATTTTTATTTAACATTGTCATTTCAGACGAATTTTGCCCTAATTTTAAACGAAAAACGTAAATGAACAAGGTTACATGCTCGGGAGTTCTATTGTTGACTTTTGAGTGCCTTGATGTTTGGGTTAATATCACTCATACGGACTAAAACTTGGCGGATCATTTTCCAGCTCGTGATGACATATTTTAATACTGTTCTGCAATTTTGATGAAACACTTTTTGTTAATGGCGAACTTGCACGAAGGTAAATCCAGGCTATTACGGTCTATCAACCTGCGGTGGATGAAGGGGAATATCAACAAAATCCGTTTTGCGGTCCTAGAAGACCATTGCGACCATTTTTGGCCATGTTAGATTTTTAACATCGAAAGATGTTTAATAACGTATTCTGGAAAAATTATTCACAGTTGACCATCAACATTTGACCATCATCATTAGATGACATTGTTGGACCATCAACAGTGTGATGTCATTGAACTGACATCAGTGGCTGGTTTTTGATTGCCTGGAATGACATCAGTGGATTTATTAACATAGAAAGATGTTCACTAGCACATTCTAGAAAAATTTTCAACAGTTGACCGTCATCATTAGATGACATTAGTGGACCATCAACAGTAAGACGTTATCACTGGATTGACATCAGTGGCCGGTTTTTGATGGACTGGAATGACATCAGTGGGCTTATTAACATCAGAATATGTTTAATAACGCATTCTGGAAAAACTGTCAACAGTTGAGCGTCATCATTAGATGACATTGGTGGACCATCAACAGTGTGATTTTATCATCGGACTGACATCAGTGGCCGGTTTTTGATGGACTGGAATGACATCAGTGGATTTATTAACATAGAAAGATGTTCACTAGCACATTCTGAGAAAATCGTCAACAGTTGAGCGCCATCATTAGATGACATTGGTGGACCATCAAAAGTGTGACTTCATCATTGGACTAACACCAGTAGATGGATTTTGATGGCCTGAAATAACATCAGTGGGCTTATTAACATCAGAATATGTTTAATAACGCATTCTGGAAAAATTGTCAACAGTTGACCGTCATCATTGGAATGACATCAGTGGATGGATTTTGATGGCCTGGAGTAACATCAGTGGACACATTTTAAAAAGGATTGATTCTATGATTCTAAGTTGAAATGTTGAGGAATATTAGAGATGTTTGAGGTTGATCCGTCAACAGTGACCCTTGACCTTCAATTGATGTTATGATTTTGAGTAGAAATGTCGTCATCCGTTGACCCACCAACAGTTGAGCTCGACCCTGAATTGTTGTCAAGATTTCAGATTGAAATGTCGAAAAAAATTTATTGTCGTTGACCCCGGTTGATTTTATGACTTTTAAGTTAAAATGTTGTAGAAAATTAAAAATGTGTAAAGTTGACCCATAAACAGTTGACCTCGACTTTGGATTGATTTCATAATTTCAAGTTGACATGTCATCATCAATTAACCCATCAAAAGTTGACCTTGACCCCGATTTGTTGGAAAAAATTAGTTGACCTTCATCTCGCTTGATTTTATGAGTATTTAAGGAAAATTAGTTCACTTTGACCTTAGTTGATTTTATGATTTTACGTTTATATGTTGAGTAAAATGACAGATGTTTAAAGCCGCATTTCACAATTGCCTCGTAAACAGTGATTTTATGATTTTAAGTCGAAATATTGAGGAAACTTAGTTAACTTTGACCCTGGTTGATTCTATGATTTCAAGTTGAAACGTTAAGGAGGTGTGACAAAAATTATTTGTTGAGAAACGGTGAATATAAGAGTTGAATTGATACCGACAACGTAAAAAGTATCAGAACTTAAATTCTTTTGATGTTTACTCTTGGCCCGCATAGAGTACTAAGTATTTATTTTGATTTTTTTTCCGAGCTTTAAAATCATTTACTCTGCTCAATACTGACCAAAATCGCTCCGATTCGGTCAATTGGATCAGTTTAGCAGCGGATTAGATATACACGAGTGGGGACGACCTAGGATCAAAATTCAGTTATGCCCAAATTTGGAGGAGGGGGTGCCAAAGGGCCAAAACCGCAAGAAGTGTTCATCTTTAAACCAATCGATAAAGAATGCAAAATTGTATATCATGTACAAAAATCAGCCTCCTAGGTCAATTAGGAGAGGAAATATGCCCTTTTTTGACCTTGAGAAGTGGCCGTTCCTCCCCTATGTCCCCATCAAATTGAGTTGGAAAGTTGAAATTTCGCATGTATATTTATTAGGGGTGCGTCTTTTGGACGTTTCGAATTTAGAGCTTTATTGCACCCCCTCGCAGCCCCAATGGTCGATTTTTCTACTTTTTTTAGGTTGGTTCCTCATATAACTCCCCTCGAAATTGAGCCAGGAGTTGAAATTTAGAATATGGGTTTAGTATTGATCGTGGATGTGACTTTTGGTGGTGACGACTTTTCATCTCCATTGCACCCCTTTACGTGTACCACTGATTATGACAAAAATCAAGCACACGGAAATCATATCTGTCCCCGTATGTATCTGTGCTCAAGAAAAAACATCTCAAAGTGTTTTTTTTTTTTCTATTTCATTAGTGGACAATTCACATATCTTATTCACTTTAGGGAAATAAGGCTTGAAAAGCAACGCATTGCGATGGTTCTTTTTTGTATTTTTGTTTACTCTAGCCTGATAAACGTTCTCGCATATTTTCCAATTTTCATTGAATTTTATGCCCTGTTATTATCCAACGTAATAGCGCACACGTTTCGATATATTTCATAATTAAATGTAAGCGAAGTCGTAGGCCTACGCTTGTGCATTATGTTTTAGATAAGAAATCAGCGTATAGAAAGTGCGAGTGTGAATATGGCTCTTCCTTTCTTCCTCGCTATCATCATAATCGAAGAAAATCTTCAACGAGCTTCCGTAATAAGAAAAATTCAGTCTACTATGGTAGCCTATCTACTGCAACAACTTATCACGTACTTATTCTATTGGTTACATAGCGGATCTCTTGTACAGTGCCTACAAAATTTTACACTCCATCACGTACGGCTATAAAATTACCATCGAGGCGCGCGTTACGTTACGTCGCGTCGGGTCGGATCGGATCGGGTCGCCCGTCACGTCGCTCGTCTGTGCTCTTCACTTAACGTCTGCATTGCACACAGTGCACATTGCACAGACACAAGTACACCTATATAAGTATGGGTAAGTGCATGAATAGCTGTGTAGATTAAAATCGTGGATGAAAATCGCCGAAGCGCGCGGAATCGCGACTATACGTTTATCATATCGAATCGAATAGTAATTTTGTACGGGCTATTTGAATAGTGGATGTTTATAGGTGGACTTGGGCATTATCTCGGTCGTACATATTTAATACGTATATACTGTACTAGGTCGATAGCCCACCCATGTGACTTAATGATCTCGGTATACGTATACGTCTTCATTAGTTTCTCGACTGTTAACCGGCATCGCATCTCTTGACCACGTCTCGATGCTTTTTCCACCATAGATACTATATATATATATATATATTATGTGTATAGGTATACCTAGCACTACTATATCGTCGTATCGAAAGCGTCTGGAAAAATATAGCGGAGAGCTCGGGGAAGAACATGATCTGTTGTGGGTGGTCTTTACTCGTAGCAAGGTCATAGCTCTTCTCAGCTTATGTGGTCTGTATCTGTACGTATACATACGTACATACTTATATAGGTACTATAGATTGTATAATACACACACAAACTCGTCCCCGCAGCATATACATAACTGGTTCATCTATACTTTATGTATACAGTATGTATGTAATGTATGCTATGTACATTGGGGGGCTTCTCTCTGTTGTCATCCTATCTTTTCCTCTCTGCCACTCTTTCCCACACTGCGCGTATAAATAAGAAAAAGAAAAAAAGGTAAACTGAAATGATTTTTTTCCCACTCTTCATTTACCGGTATTACGCGCCATACGCTACTCAGTGGTTTCTTTCGATTCACCCTGTCCCTGTCCCTGTCCCTGTGCTTGTCGTCGACGTAATTAATTACAGCGTACGCCACATCTAAATGTTGCGAGCAGTTTCGCTTGTTGTTGTCTGCGCACTGCACAGTCAACGATATCATCGAGTCGGTAGCCACATTCCCTGTTTGGGCACGCATACATTTGCGTGAGTATTGAAAAATTACCCAGTTCTAAGGTTAATAATTCCACCCATTAATATATTCCCAAATCCGTACAGATATTTCAACCGATAACATACACACACACAAAAAAAAAAGTGTACCTATAAGTCTGTGGCGGCGACATTTGAAAGATGCACAACACGGTAAACGAATTATAATTTATAAATGAGCTTCGCTTACTGTATTGTAATTTGTCACACTTGAAATCATCCATTTAACTAAATATTTGTAATAAAAATAATTCGAATGGGCAATATACCATAGATGACAAAATATGGTAAATTTATCTACCGCTCGATTCGTAGATTATTTCGTATCCAAATCTGAGACACTGTCTTGACTCTATCGACCTTTTTATAAGTGTCTTTATACTTATGCTACACTAGTACGTAATAATACGACGAGCATTTACGAAATTCACCATTCGCCAAAAGTCGCGAGCAAAATGCCAAATAAAACATACACAATATGTAACCAACGTATAAATGGATTCACTCAACCTCAAATATTAAATTTTGGCTACGACTACCTTCTCTTTATTTCTACGTACTTTATGTTCTTCGATACCTAGCTTCGTTTAACCGTATATTCTTATAATAAATTATACCTAAGTTATTTTACCCCACTGTTTTTGAACATTTCGAGATATTCGTCGTGAAATAGAACGTCTAAGAACAGGGATATAAGGGGATGAGTAGTGGTAGGGGTAGAAATATCCATGATGCGATCTGAATTGAATTATATTTTGAGTACTCTACTTATTTGACTTGTTTGTACTTGACTCGTATATTTTCCTTTTTTTTTTTTAAATCATAGTATAGTCGAATTACTGTATCTGTTCAAACTTGAGTGATATTTTTTTCTAGCCCTTCTCCCTCCGAGGATCCATCCCCTTGTGTTAGAAATGCACGTATCTCCCCTTTTATTAGTTCTACAAAAAAATTTCATTAGTGAGAGTTTCTTCTCGAAGGATTTTCTATATTTTTGGTTATTGCAAAAATTGTATTTGAAGTAACCCCCCTCCCCTCTTCCACCGTGGTTCAGATGAAAATTTAGCGCCTCACAAATCTAATTATTGAGATAAATACTTGAAAGTACGTTTACAGGGATTTTTAAAAAGGCTGATTTAATTTATGACATTGTTAAAAGAAACAACTGAATTGGGGGTGGTGGGAAGGGGGATTAATGCTCAAAATTTTGAAAAGTTTCTTATTGGTATCAAAGAGGTTTGGTGACTTATTTAATTGAGTACAATATTATTGACACAAGTATAATTAAATTTATGAAAAGTGATGTAAACAAATTATGAGTCCATTTATAAGTACTCGTATTCTCTACGCTCACACTCCTCACTTTTGATCAATGGTAAAACTTCTTGCGGTAGATCTTCCTTCCTTTTTTTGAGCACTGAAGAGCTGTGATTTCAGGATCTGATCATGCTAGTAAATCTGATGGCAAAAATCGATATTTCACGTCGAAATACAAAAACCATGGGAAGCACGTTCACAGTGCCATGGTCCTAAAAACACGAATTTTTATTTGTTCATGCTGTTCTTGAGCATATTAAAATTATTTTTCCAAGAGAATTTCAAATATTTGCAAAAATTTTCTATCAGTCATGAAACGTCATATTGCCTTCAATAAATCTTGAAAGTTTGAACGTTTAACCCAGCTGTATACAAAAATGGCAGTCCATTGAATAATTCAAAATTTGTAAAAATTGGTACTTACTTTATTCAATGTACGTAGTTCGGACTCATCGACTGGAAAATTCACCAAGAAGACAAGCAGACAAGCGACAAGTATTAATAAATTCAAGTTATGGGAAATTGGGGTACGATAGGTGGAGGGAAGGGGTGAGATGAGGAGCGATCCTTGCACTTGAAAAGATTTTTAGAGAAGCCAACTTTGTCCCATGATCGAATTTTTTAGTCTACAGATAGGGTCGAACCACTTATTTTGAACGCTTGTGTGGGAAGGAGAGGGGGGAGGGGTGATGGGTGGCTATATTGCGGTTAACAAGTTGGATATAAAATTTTATTCTAAATATTTTTTGTGATTATTAATTTTAGGCTATATTTGATATTTTTCATAATAAACGAGAATAATTTAAATTTGAGCATTTCTGTAAATACATTTTTGAGTTTTTGGGCCGAAGGATGCTCTAAATGCAATTTTTGTAAGTATCAAAAATGTAAAGAATCTTTCAAGAAGAAACTTGTACCTGAATTTTTTTTGTAGAACGAATAGGAAGGGAGATACGTGCATTTATAAGAAAATGGGAGTGAACCTTTTGGAGGGGGGGGGGGGCTAGAAAAAATGGCACCCGAGCATATTTTTGTCTGAATTCGTTCTAGATTAAGAATCCGTCGTGAAATTGTTTTTTGAGAGGGTAGCTTCACTGCCTATTGAGTCAGAAGCACAAAATTTCTTATTATTTGGTTTTTTCTCAATGTCAACCATTTCCCTGAATTTACTCAAAATTTCGATTTATCTTTATTTTCAGTCTACTTTAATGTATTGGCATCGTAAAGAGAAACATCCCTGATGCGAAATTACTTCCATAAATTTTTTTGGTAAATAATGGAAAGGCTGTGCATAGAGCGTTTTTCTTCCACAACCAATTTGCATTAGCTTTTCTAAATTTTTATAACTTTTTTAAACTTACAAGGCTACTTTTAGCGAGGAAAAGAAAAATACATGTAAAAGGTTATATTTGCATTACCAGACTTTCATAAATTTCACGATGTTCAAGGATTTAAAATTTCATAATTTTTAAAATCTACCAGACGTATAAAAAGTTGAAAAATTCAAATTCCGATGAAATTTTCAAATTTGAATTTTTGTTTTACGAACGACGATTCCAATAAATGTTTATTCTTTTCGTTTAGCAACCGGACAACGCATGAATAAAATTTCTACCAAAAGCATTCAAACCATTAACATTTGCTTTAAAAATTTTTGGCACCGATCCCACTGTTACGACACTATACATCTTTTTTTCAATCAAAACTTGTTGGAAAATTACTTTTGAAAGATGTGGTAAAAAGTTTTTAGGCTTTAATTTTAAAATCATCGCTTTCTGCGTAGCATTAAAGTTTGGTAAATTTGAAGAAAAAAAAAATTCACATGAAATTTCGAAAATTACTTCGTCCATGTTTGTACGTATTTGACGGGCGGGCGTATACGATGTGAAAAATGAAATGCGTAATTTTTTTCCTTTTTATAGGGGTTTCCAAATTACTACTACGGGGGTGGAAAAATTTTCAATTTTGAAATGCTGAATTAGGATTTCAATGGGTAATTTTATTGATATGTTTTATGAGCGAAATGTTTTTTCAGGATGAGTGGGAGGGAGTACGGGACTCGTCACACTTTCAAATTTTTCAGTATGTTCGCTGCTTCTTCACGTAGTAATTTTTCTCATTTTTTTTCAATTTTTTCAAAAAGCTTAAGCCTCCTACCCATGTTTTTTATTTGTATTACTGCATCTTTTCTAGATAATAATGAACTGGTTCATTGTGCTCTTTATCACCTCGAATAACATTTATCCAACGAAATATTTACGTTTATTAGATCTCCGATCGTGTTACAAATTAACCGACGACTTTTCACCTTACGCTGCCTACCTCACTTCGCTGTGTAATTCCACGTGAATATGCCAAGCGCGCGGTAGAAAAAAATCTAATCAAAACATCTCGCTCGTTTCGAAACGAACGAAACAATATGAAATCAACACACCCGACGTGTACGGGTTTCCCGATTAAAAACTTATTCCGTCCAACAAATCACGACGAATAATTTGAAAACAATAACACATCCGCCAATACTTCACCGCGAGTTCACACAGAGAAGCTCGGTAACGCGATCCGCGTAAATTTTACGTTCGTTTAAATGACAAATGAATCCCTGCTCGGTCGGTTCGAGAATCGGAGCCCGATATGGTGCAACCATATACATGAGCGCGTGTTGTAAGTTCATTAACATTAAATTATACATCAATTATAAATAGATCAAAATCCGAAGGCGGAACAATTCCACGTAATTGGCGGTACGGAGCACGTTATATGTATAGCTCGTCATATTATGCTTTTATACTAAATATTGGCAGACAGCTGACTTGAATATGGAGCTGGCGGCGACTCGCCGCTGGTATGCCGGAAGCTTGCATATCGATCAAAATCCATTACCGATAATGCTATTTTAACGAACCGAGCCATTCTTATAACAGAGAAAAAAACCATAAACGTTGTTAACAAAGATAAAAATGCATATTTTTGATATTTAATTGGAATTTCTCTCGTGCGTATTCCAAATCCATCAAAAAAAGTTGAAATTTTCAGCTATTTTTTTAGCCTGATTTTCTGTGTCATATTGTCAATGAAAACCAGGCTATTACAATCTATCGATCAACAGCGGTCGGAGGGAGGGGGACATATCAACAAAACCCGTTTTTGGGGTCCTAGAAGAACATTAAGACAATTTTGAGCCATGCCAGATATTTTTTTTTTCATCTTTTTTTGTTCAGTCTGCTTGATATGGACCAAAATCGCTACAATTCAGTCAGTCGGTTCAGTTTGGCGGCGGGTTAGATATATATGAGTGGGGATGACCTTGGGTCAAAATTCAGTTTTGCCCCATTTTAGAGGAGGGCAAGCTGAGTGGCCAAAAACACAAAAATTTGTCTTGTTTGAGTCAATCGATAGAGAATCTGAAATTGTATGACATATCCAAAAATCAACCTTCCAGGTAAATTAGGAAAGGAGATATGAGGGTTTTGACCATGAAAAAGGACTGCTCCTTTCCTGTCTCCCAACAAAAATGTGCTAGGTAGTTTTTGGCCAGCTTTTCTCATTTTTTGAGTTTCTTGAATCTGTTCCTGCCAAATAGAGCTAGGAAGTTGAAATTAGATGCCTTTTGGAGGGTCCTGACCTTTAAGCTCCATTTCACTCCTTCACACCCCCAAATATGTGGTATCCAAAAATCAACCTTCTAGGTAAATTAGGAAATGAGATATGAGGGTTTTCCCTTTTTTGACCATGAAAAAGGACTGCTCCTTCCCTATCTCCTAACAAAAATGTGTTAGATAGTTTTTGCCCAGCTTTTCTCATTTTTTGAGTTTCTTAAATTCGTTCCTAGTATAAATCTCCTCCAAATAGAGCTAAGAAGTTGAAATTAGATACCTTTTGGGGGGTCTTGACCTTTAAGCTCCATTTCACTCCTTCACACCCCAAAATATGTGGTATCCAAAAATCAACCTTCCAGGTAAATTAGGAAAGGAGAGGGTTTTCCCTTCTTTGACCTTGAGAAAGAACTGTTCCTTCCCTGTCTACCAACAAAAATGTGCTAGGTAGTTTTGAGCCAGCTTTTCTCATTTTTTGAGTTTTTAAAATCTGTTCCTAGTATAACTCTTCTCCAAATAGAGCTGTGAAGTTGAAATTAGATGTCTTTGGGGGGGGGGGGACTCTTTCACACCCTCGAATATGTGGTTTTTTGATTATTTTTTCTCATGTTTTGAGTTTGTTCATCGTATAACTTCCCTCCAAATTGAGCTTGGAAATGGAAATTAAGTATGTACATTCAGTGGGGGTCCTAGGAGCGCTTATTGGGGGTCTCGACTTCATATATTGATCCTACTTCGTCAGTTATAAATATCCATTTTTTTCTGAACTGTCACTTCATTCATATTCTTTCATGTTGTGTGGTGTGAAATCTGGATTTGTCGTTTCTTAAATAACTCTAAATGTGAAGTTTTTTTTTTTTTTTTTTTTTTTAAATTCGTGTATATTTTTTGTTTGTTGATTTTTCGCATGAAAAAAAGGTAGTACCCGGGCTACCTACAATGTACCTATCAAGTTTTTTTTCGTCTTTTGTCCTGTTTCTTTTGCAAAAATCACTCAAACAACGAATGTGTAAAAAAGCTTTGAAGTTTTTCAAAGTTCAAACCATTTCATTCTTGTGCACATACAGAACCACCACCATCATAAGCAAATAAGGGTACAACATCAAGTCAGCATCACCCTACTACGTAGTAGCTACAGCTACCTGATATGTCGTACAATACTTGTAGAAAAAAATCTTTCATCATTTTCTCCTTTCTATTTACACGTATTCTCATCGGGTGTGTGAGATTGTGGAAAATCTCCATCTCCAATAGGTATTACTACCGTACCTATAGAATGCCACCTACCGCACGTAAATTCTTTCCCGTACTTTGACCAAAGGAGAGGTGAAAACGCACTTATTAAATGAGAAAACAATCGGGAGTAGGTAAATAACTTCATCGCGTACATTGCGTCGAATCAGGGAATTGAGCAGGATAATTTGAAAATTATCACGAACCGAGCCGTAGCCAAACGTGAACCGGTAGACCATTGAAAAAGGGCAAGGAGATTTTTTAAAGACAACTAACCAACCGACCAGTGATTCTACCACGGCGACGACGACCAAGACGACGTGAGTAAATAATTATTTTCAAATTATCCGTAAAATGGTGAACGGTATATATGTATATATATATACCTATAGGGTTGTGCTACGTGTGGTATACACCTATCTGTAGAAATAACAGATACCTACGTACGTAGAGCACCGTACCGAGCAGAACAGGTAGATATACTACACTAAATTAAGATAAAAGCATTAATAAAAGACTAGATTCGGAGATCGGATAAAATAAAACGCTGAAACGAATAACAGAGAAGGAGAGATAGCCCGTATACAAAGCAGAGTCCAAAATTAAAGATAGACTTTGTTTCGCTTTCATACGTACGAGTATGTAGGCAGTAGGTACTAGCTAGGTATAGGTATGTGTACGTTAGGTTAGGTAGGTAAGTAAGGCCAACTGCTACTACTAAGGCTTTTCTTTCAAAAGCGCCTACCTACATAATTTAGATATCAGTTCCACCTTTTTGCTGTTTGGTATCATTTATACACTTTACTTATATACCACTATTTATACATTTTTCTCGCACTTATCTTCGCATTCTTATCCATCTCTTTATCCTATTGGTACATTTGTTCGACTTTGGAAAGAAGTGAAGCCAAAAGCAGGAAGAAATATGGCACGTTTCTTTTCGATTGCCTGTTGTAACGAGTGAAAAAATTGCACTGTAAATTTTGAAACGCTGTAACAAAATTGGAATAACAAAATATTAGTATATGTAACAGTAACAGAAACGTAACTTATCAGGTGGCGAAGTGTTGTCACTCAAATTAGAAAATGGTCACAACGAATTACCATAAGAAGCAGATAATAGTCGAGGTACACTATCAAAAACACAAAAAATAACCGAAACGTTATCGTTATGTGATAGAAAATATTGACACAACGAAACCTTCATTGGATAACATTTTAAAAGGAATATTAATAACGTTACTGTAACGAAAACCTAACCGTATCTGTACCGTAATATGTACAGCATTGATATTTAGTCCTATGTGATGCATTTCATTCATTGGCGGAGCTAGAAATTTTCCCCCTGGGGAAATTTTTCCACGTTGTTCCTTTGGCTCACGTGGACGTAACCACATGAACCACCATTTTCACCCTCCCCCCCCCCACTCTCTCCATAAAAATTCGTCAATAGTATTCAAGCTGTGAGAACGAAAAGAAAATAAATAGTGCTTGCAGGGCTGATTGTAAACCGAATATTTTAGAAATTTAAAATTTCAATAAAGTTAATTGTTTTACAGTTTTTGGAGAACTTTAGTTCACTTTTTTTTCCATTTATGGCCTCAAGAAACAGACGGTTTTTAAAATCCTCCCCCCCCCCACCAAAAATCCCTCCCCACATACACCCGTACGTTGTGCGCAATACATCTGGATAATTTCTGACTATTTGCAAAATTTTTACTGTTTGTCAATTTTTAATAAAAAAAATTCAACCCTCTCGCAGACGGCTAAAAAAATTCTGTATTTACGCGTATTTGAGGGAAAATCATGATTTTAATTCAAATTTTCAGAGGCGTGATTGATTTATCGAAACGAATTTTTCCAAAATTTTCAATGGGGGGGGGGTGACATTTGATAAAGGAAAACTTCGAATCCTGGCGGGGGAGGGGGGAATACATTTTTTTTCGTCATAGTACGTGTTTCAAAGAGTATAATTTTTAGAAATTTTTAGATATTTTTAGACATTTTTTTGAGGTTTGGACTATTTTTAAAAACTTGAAAAATGCTCGAAAATGCAGTTTTTTCAGAAATAATAGCTAATCTGCTAAAACTGAATAGAAGTACAGTTTTTTAGTGTGAAATAATATCAAGTTTCGTCATTGAAATTTTGGTTGAGGATCATAATTACATAATTGTGGGTATGGATGCATGGGCGTAAAGGGTAAAAATGCGAAGAAGAGGTTTGAATGAATAATAAATGCCGAATTTGTATTCAGCGTGTCTAAATTGGTCGAAAAGCACGTCTCTCCTAATCTTTTGACCCACTTTCAATGTAAAAAAAAAAAAAAAAAATGCAATTATGTTCCGAAGAGTCAACTTTAAATGGGGCGGTAACTTCCATATTAATACCAAGCAACAATTTATAACGAGAGAGTTTTGAAATTTTGTATATTTACTACATGTGTCGATATAAAATTTTGGAAAAGTTGCACCGAATTTTCACAACCCCGTTTGGGGGTCCGGAAGCACCTCCTTCCCCCAATTTTAGGTCGTTCAAACCTCTTCTTCGCATTTTCGCCATTTACGTTCGTGCGCCCATATCCACAATTCTGTAGTCATGTTCTTCGACTAAAATTTTAATGACAAAATCAGATATGAAATTTCACGCTGAACACTTACTGAGTAAAACGCGTTTTGAGCATTTTTTGAGTATTTGAACACGTCCCAAATCTCAAAACATTGAAAAAAAAATGTATAAATATACTCATCGAAATGCATACTTTGACGAAAAAAATTTTATATACCCTTTAGGGTCAATAGCTGCAGCAATTCGAAGTTTTCCTTTATCAATTTCTCCCTCCACCGCTCCAAATTTTAGAAAAATTCCTTTCTATAGACCCATCAACCCTCTAAACATTTGAATTAAAATCATAATTTTTCCTCAGATACACGCGAATGTAGAATTTTTTTTTTCAAAAAAACGTTTTTTTATTTTCTGAAGGAAGGGTGTGAGCGGGGGGGGGGGGATTTTTTGCCCCTAAAATTTTCCCAGAGGTACCCAATGATGTTTTGTGAAAATTTTGAGAATCTGAGATCGAGGGCTTTCCACCATCGTTATCGAGAAATACTCTATCCTTTATTTTTGAATTTTCGTTTCGGATCAAAAGAATTAAAATTACTTTTTTACGCCTTCAAGAACAATTGCTCATCTTCTTTGCTCCATTTGCTGTACACTCGTTTATTTTTTTCGGATTGTGAGTCCTGTTCTCTCTTTTCTTTTACTTTGGTTCTTGTTCCATCTCTTCTATAATTTTGTATTCGTCATAAGCATAGGCCTTCATTGCAAAGTAAAAAATTGAAGTATGAAACGTAAAGTGATAACAACAAGTTCAGAAAATCGAAATTCATAATTTCTGTGAAAATTTCTTCGTAGAAATTAAATTGTGTGATGAAAAGTCATAGGTGTACAATTAAAAAATTGAAAATATAAGATGTAAAGTAAGAACAGCAAGTTCAGAAATTCGAATTCATCGTTTTTTTGTAAAAAATGTTTGTACCCAAGGACGTGGTATAACTTCTCTCGCTAGCTTCGTAGAAATTAAATTGTAGGATGGAAAGTCATTGGTGTTCAATGCTCCACAACTTTTATTCGGCACTTTTCCTCGTAGCTTTAATTTTTCGAGTACCTATTTTTTGTAACTGGTTGCAAATCATTGAACCGGTTTAAAATATGGAAAATTTTATGAAACTGCATAAAAAGCGTATTATTGTGAAACCAACTCGAAACATACCTTCCTAATTTGCTTTTTTTTTTTTTGATAGAACCCAAATTTTGTATTTTTTAGGACACAGGCACCTTGTATGTAGGTGAAAAAAAATTTCAACTATTTTGAAAGCACCTTCCGTGAGATGAAATCATCCCTTCTATATGGATCGAGTAAAAAAATAAAAAACACTGTTACAAGACCAAGTATCCATACTATTCTCGTTGTAGATTTAATAGGTGCAAAAAAACAATACCTATCATCACGAGAGTACAACAACCGCCTCGCTCTGAATACCTCGTTCGGAGCGTTAAAGCGAACATTTCGACGAAGGGTCAAGCGTGTAAAAAAAATCATACAAGAGGAAGAGATGCACCTAGACCCGAATACGTATCCCTTTTACCCTCACACCAACCTTTCCCTTTCGTATATCGAATAATATTCGGACGCGTGCCATTAGTCAAACCGAAAACCGAACACCGAACTGTGTAGAGTGAATTATTCGGCGACCAAAACCACCGTCGTGTACGGGTACTGGATAAAGTTTGAGATGTACTTCGACAAGAGGTTCAGTTTTGCGGCTTAATATTCTATTTTGTCGTGTAGTATGTCGGATCTCTCTATACCTGCAAATACTATTGTCGTTTACCGTACACGTACAGACATTGCACAAAGGTAGGTATTTTGCGCTAATGTTAATGTCACCGTTCTCTGATGCCGTGTTGGTAATTAGTTAAACATCCGTTCGTCTTCGTCTCTCTCGTACCTACCCCTTTTTCCTCTTTACGCTCGCATACCTGCGTGGTTATTTCCGGTATATAATTTCGAATACTTCGAAATTCTTCCTATTCCACATTTTACAGTAAGTTTGATGATCTTTAGGCATCGACCAAGTGCCATTGCGTTACTGGTGTCTGTCTCTGTTTGTAGACGTTATTCTTCGATATTGTCACCTCAGATGTTAAAAACAAGACACGTAAGAAGCACGTGCGATGTAGATAACGTAACTTGGAATTATTTTTTCTCATTTCTACGATCGTGGACCGTGAAAAAAAATTACTCGCATGTCGCGCTTATAGTTCATATCGATTAAATAAGTCAACGTACAGAGAATACAGATACACCTTGCTATTACTTCAATCAAATGACATGATGTGTGTTATTGCAAGTTTATATGTATTACCGTTAATAGATTATCAGAGCGTTACGAAGGCAAATTTTTTGCCACAAAAGGTCGAAGATATTCTGTACAAAATCGAAATTATCAATAACGTAAATGTGCCATATGCACTATTGCAGATACTATCCAGTGGCGAATCTTTTGGAATAATTTTGGCTTTACATGAGGTATACAATTATCATAATTCATAAGGTACAAATTTTACGTTCTTGAGAACTCCTCACTTGAAAATTAATTAATTCGACCGTGTTTTTTTTTTTTTTTTTTTCCAACGCGGAGTAAAGTAGCTATACTACACGTCCAGTTTGTTGGCATTTCCATATCCATAGATTTAGATCGTATAGGTAGGTAGCTTATGACCAGTAGGTACTTTGGCACCGGATGTTAAAGTATAGTTGAATCTCAACTAACCGTATCCGTGAATTATTCTGTAGTCTGTACTCTTCAAGGTTGAGCGATATCCGAATAATTATATTCGATTTTCAGCCCGTCATGTTAGCTTCCTCCCCATCATTCTAATATGTAGGTACCAGATAGCAGGTACTTCAAATACCGCAGAAAGCTTCGAAATGAATGGCATCGGTTTACCGTACCATTTGCAGTGTTACATCGGCCACTGAATGAAGTTATTTTATTCAATGAAATTAGTATTCTGCGTTTTATGGAGATTTTTTAGGTGGCTAGTTTTTTTTCAAAATTTTTGGGAATGTAACCGTTATGAAAAAAATTGCTAAATGGCGTCAGATGAACATGGGTGAAAGTCCTGACGATTGTAATCTGATTCTTGGATATGATCTCCCCTCCTTTAGATTGTGGAATGGAGTACTTGAGTATTGAGTGATCATGTGTGTATTCCTGTTTTCATGTCTCCATCACACATGGATAATATTACAAAAAATAAATCTGAAATATGTTACACTTGGAAAGTTTTGTACCCATAACCCCAGTGGTTTTCGAAGAGGGGGGGTGTAAAAGATACCCAAGATTTTTTCTTGGAAGTGCTAATTGATCGATTTGCACGATTTTTTGTTATGTTGTCAATCCATACGAGAGGCATCCTTGAAGAAATTAACACCCCCCCCCCGCTTTAAATTTAACCCAGAAATGGCATTTAAAATTTTTTGAAATAGGGATATTAGTTTGGTACAATTTTAAAAACATAGTTTTTCGATATGTTCTTGATCCCTTAATCGATTTTTTATTCCAAAATTTCAATTCATAAACGCCACGTTCAAAATTTGAAAAAACTTGAAATGGGGGAGAGGCAGAGCTATGCAAGAAAAATCTAAAAATTCGAAATTTTTTTCATAATCAATACAACAGTAGCTTGTGAAAGTAGACCATCATAATCGAGAAGCACAACTCCTGTGAAACCCCCTGTTGGACCCTGTCAGCACCCCCTCACCACCATTTTTGGACTACAGGTACGTTCATGATATTGGTGTCGTTTTCATATAAACCAACCCCCCTGAATACGAATATGAGATTATATTTTAAATGTGACCCGTATAAGCCCTTCATTCTGAAGGGTAGGTGGTACTCAAAATGCATGTAAATATACGTATAATGGGGTTGTATTATTATAAAACGAGAATTGTTGGTGTGGTTTCCATATTTAGCATATCTGTAGATTAAAGAAATATACAATCGTGGTCGAAACCAAAATCTGCCGTGTGGGCCCTAGCTGGACCATGGTACCTCCTCATCCGGTCGTCCTGTTTAGGGTTCATAGGTACGTTTATGATGTTGGTGCCGTGTTCGCATTAATCGAACTAACTGAACACGAATATGAATTCAGATTTTCAATTCGGCCCCTATAAGTACCTCATTCTGAAGGGATAAGTCCATCTCACCTTCAGAATACGGTACTTATGGGGGTTGTACTGAAAATCTGAATTCATATTCGTGTTCAGGGGGCTCTGTTCATGTGAAAATGACGCCAATGTCTTGAACATACCCATAGTCCAAAAATGGGGGTGAAAGGGTGCTACTAGGGTCCAGTAGAGGCTACTATGTGATTTTGCTTCTCGGATATGATTTTCTGCTCTTACAAGTTGCTGTTGTACTGACTGAATACGAAAAAAATTTCAAGATTTTAAAATTTTTCCTGTATACTTCCACCCGCTTTTCATTTCAAATTTTGATCACGGTGCTTATGAACTAAAATTTTGAAGAAAATAGTGTGATAGAGGGGTCAAGTTCACGTCTAAAAAGTACGATTTCAAAATTGTATCAAACCAGTTTCCATGTTGAAAAAAAAATAAAATAAATTTTAAAAGGTCATTTTTGGGTTAAATTATGGGTGGTGGTGGGAGATGTTGATTTTTTTTTATAGATGCCTCTTATATAGATTTTACAGCGTAACAAAAAAATTTGCAAATCAATCAAAAAAAAAAAAATCACAAATGTTTTTCAATAAAATGGTCCTCTCGAAAACCAGTAGGATTGAGGGTCTAAAACTTTGACCAGATATACATCTGAATAGTTTGTATCTATCATCAAAGTATCGTATCATATAATTCCAGCGGTGTAAATTTACCTATGCTTATCTCTCTACAGTCTTTTAAGTCAATTAAACGCGAACAGAAGAAGATGGACCACTATGTAGAGATATACACAATATGAACAACCAATCCGCGATACTAAGCGTGTTCACTTTCGATAAACCTTTTAAAAAAGCTTTCAAAAAACTTCGCACAAACCTCCACGAAGTGCAATTAATATCAAAGTCGAGCTACTCGATCGATAATTAAATTATCCAATTTTTAATTCATACTCGTAAAAGCTTCGAGATACGAGACGAAGACGTGGTAAAAAGTTTCATCAACTCGGCACAGTGTACTACACAGCATCGGCGTGGCGTGGCGCAGCACTAGCTGAAAACGACACAGGCACAATGAAAAAGGTGCCCAGCACACAGGTATTAAGGAAAATGTAGCTAGCTAATTTCCATCAACTCGAGAAAACACTACCATCATGAAGTTGACTTACCACGATGGCTTCGTTTTCTCGGCACCGGCTTAGGTACTTTATTCAATTAAAACTTCTCGAGCATCGTACATATGCCGTCCATTTAAATTTTTACTCGACCATTTAAGAAAATTACTATATAGAGGATGCTGGTCAACGGGACGCGAACGCGCGTTTAAACTATTGAAAAACCTGCCGACCCCGGGGGGAGGGGCGGGGGCGGGGACACGAGAGGTACGGGTACGGTGGTACCTTCGACTCCTGTACAAATTGCACCCTGCGCGCCGTTACACGTTCGTCGTTTTGTCGGTATAAACGTGCTAGCATAAAAGTTAAATACTACGTTACTACGGTTTAAAGTGAATTTCAAAAGAGGTGGGATCCGCTTTATAGACATTTTCCTACGTATAGTTTTACTCGAAATTGTATTATTTTGAATAATAATCAGCTTTTCATCGTTGCTGTAGCTGTTCGAAAATCGAATAGACTAAACTTGCTAGCTTCGTACCCTATATCGTAGACGATATATACCTATATACGTACATACATAGGAAATATATTACTTAGGTACTACTCCTACTCGTCTATAGTGTACAGTACTTAGCGTATAGTGTGCTCTGCTCGTACACAGAGGTACCTATATCTACCTGCCGACCCGACGTATTCACAACTTACCAAACTTTACGACATCGTATCGCATATCTATACGACCAACTTTCCACTTTTACACGCGAAATCCCTCGAATGCATAACTTACTTCTTGAGCTTTTAATATCAAAGGTATACTGTAATGTAAGTATAGGTATATAGGTAGCTAAGTACGTATCAGCTTGTCCATATTTGAACTGAACCCCCAAAAATGACAATAGAACTTGATCATGTTGATGAAATACTACGCTAAAGAATCATAGCGCATTGAAAAGGTCGAACAAATAGCCAGTATTCAAAATTTCAATCAACGAAAGGAAGGAAAATCGTTTAAATTTCCAAATCAAAAGTCGCGTAAAAATAACGTTTTCAACTTGTATGAAATTGATCATATTTTTGAGAAGTTGAAAATGTTGAAAAAATAAAATGCTACTTTGAACGAAAATTTGAACCCATCTAATGGACAAAAAAAAATACTCACCCTTTCTAAAACCTTAAAATCACTATCATTTTTATCATTTGAAAAGGTAAAAGAACGCCTAGAAAATCAATAGAGAAATCTTATAGGAAATGGCTGAGCGAAAAACTAAAGAAGTGAAATTTGAAAAGACTGTCATCACTAAGAATGTACTGACGAAACAGCTTGAAAATAAAAATTTAACGAAAACATTGAGTTTTAATTTTGACTAAAGAGTACGATAATGAAGGGTGCTAGAAATTTTAAAAGTAACCACCCTAATATTTACGAAGGAACTATCACGAAATTATATCATTAATAAAAATAATAATAATAATCAAGACCTGCAAAGTAGTTGATGATGTCTTCTTCTGAAAGTGTACTCAACGTATCGGACAGGGTTTCCGATATCTTTAAATACTTTCTTCTGTGATTAAAAAAAAAGTCCACAAAAAGATTGTCCGTTGTCGATAACTCGAAGAGTAAAAATAGTATCCTTACGTTGACCTAAAAGCTTTTTCCATTTTATTAACCCTAGTTAACCACACTTGTGACAAATCTCACCGGCTGGTTTATGCAACCCTTGTGTCAGGCGAGTATGAATGTTCCAACGTTGTACCCCTCAGTACGTGTTCACCCTCGCTTGACATTTTTTTTACATGTGCTAGGAAAAGTACGTATTCATCTATTCGAAGGGGCAATATTTTTTGTTCATTACAAAAATTCTTGATGACGTTTATTCCCTTATTCTTTTATAATACTTCTGCAAGTACATTTAGTAAAGGCCCAAGATGTGTTTTTTGGGAGTTTCAACTCTTTAGCCCATTTGCACCCCAGAAATGTAGTTTTTTGTTTACTTTTTCTCATTTTTCAAGTTTATGGGGATGATTTTTTTTTCAATTTGTTTTGCAATTTCTGATTCTCCATTGATTAGTTCAAAAACGATGAATTTTCTACCTTCAGCATCTTTTTCTCAAATTTTAGGAATAGCTGAATGAACGTCGCCTATCTAAATCTGTCTATTAGCCCGATTTTAAAGATTTTTGTATGTTTTGAGCTCGGTGAATGATTTTAAGGTTGGAGGGGGCGGGGGATAAATTTCAGATCGTAATTGGAGGTTCTTAATGCCTCGTTTAAAGCTCTTAGTTCCGTGATTTCGCCTTTCAGTTCCGTGATCTCGCCTTTCAGTTCTGTGATCTTGCCTTTCAGTTCCGTGCTCTTGTTCTTCAGATCATAATTGAAAGTTCTTAATGCCTCGTTTAAAGCTCTTAGTTCTGTGATCTCGCCTTTCAGTTCTGTGATCTTGCCTTTCAGTTCCGTGCTCTTGTTCTTCAGATCGTAATTGAAAGTTCTTAATGCCTCGTTTAAAGCTCTTAGTTCCGTGATCTCGCCTTTCAGTTCCGTGATCTTGCGTTTCAGTTCTGTGATCTTGTCTTTCAGTTCCGTGATCTCGCCTTTCAATTCTGTGATTTTGCCTTTCAGTTCCGTGACCTCGCCTTTCATTTCTGTGATCTCGTCTTTCATTTCTGTGATCTTGCCTTTCAGTTCCGTGATCTCGCCTTTCAGTTCCGTGATCTCTCCTTTCAGTTTTATGATCTTGTTATTCAGATCGTAATTGGAAGTTTTTAATGCCTCGTTCAAAGCTCTTAGTTCCGTGATCTTGTTATTCAAAGGTCTACATTCATCTTAAATGAGCTTTCGAACCGAATTTATATCCATTGCTGCTGTTCACTAATTACAAAAATATCCCATGAAATACCCTTGTACGTCGGATTTTTTTTGATATTCCCCTTCTTCATGGCATTCACTGTGGATGTTTAGTCCTTGGACCGTGCGCAGCATTGGTCCAAGAGAAGAGTTTGAGAGCTAAATCTCAATTCTCAGTGCTCACAAATTCCGAAATATAATATTGCGTAAAAGAATACATGTGCTCGAGCGAAGCGAGGGCGAAAAATTTTAGAATAAGTTGTATTTTCGATCATCAAAAACTGAATTTTTGGAAACACTTGAGTAATTTATGTAATTTTTTTGGACCTGATAGCCCAATTTTCTAAAAAAAAAAATCATATTTTTTTCGTTCATGGAGGAATTTTGCCCCCCTCCATGTTTTTTTATGAGAAATGCGATGCGTAAATCAGGACTGAAAAACTCGAGTATGACGTCATGCTTCATGTATTTTTCGTATAGAGCCCAAGTGGGGGAGGTGGATGGAATGGAAGCGGATGTTACCGTATTTAGAATGTTGACGATGCGATACCAGGACCAGGATTTTTACTCATGCTGTGAAAAATTTCATTTTTGTCCGCAACATAAATAACTCAATGAGACAAGGAAAAATTGTATTGGACAATCAATCTTTCTCATTTTCTAATTTTACCTTCACTTCGGATGAAATTTTTCTGGAAAAATCTTCTGCGCTGAAATAAAGCGGCTGTCTTAATATCGTAAAATTGGCAATTTCATATCGTAGCTTTTTTCCCATTCGCGTAATAATTTTAGGAAAAAAATTCTCTCCTTTAGGATTCGATTTCGTCGCCACAGGAATAATACATCTTTCATCGTGAACTTCGCAATGGATAAAAAACAGAACTAGAGAATGGTAAAAAGAATTAATTACAACATCGGATGAAGGGAAGATACGAAGTAGCACATAACGTATTTTTCAATTTGTAGAGTAGAAATATTAATTCGCGTTCGATGGCGAAGAGAAGCGACCGACGATGGCGACAACGGGCAACGTTGAAGCAGAAAAAAAAAAAAATTCATTTGTACCGAAACGAAAAAAATTAATGAAAAGCTATAATCAAGGATGACTTATAACGTCATTACCGGCGTACAACATACTTTTAAGTTAGTCGCTTTAAATCAAGAAATGCTTTTTTCCCATCTCGTCGCCATAAGTTTCGCCATCGATATAAAGCCGGAAAGGATTTATCAATTCAACAAAAGAGACGTGGAAAAAGTTCTCAGCCAGGCTTTTTACTGCATCGTACCAGCAAACTTGAAACACACTAAAAGCCAAACCATTTCGCAATTAGTCGAAACGACAATGTGATTTAAATGGATATGCTCGACTTTGGCCGCAGAAAAAAAAATTACACCAACTAACGAAAACTTTTTAGTGTAGATGCGGCTGTAGAGGGGCCAAGGGGCTTCGCCTCGTGTCGCGGTTTCTTTCAAAGTACGCGTACTGTAGAAGATACGCGCAAACGTAAAGATTCAAATCGTATTCACGATCTTTCTAATATATTTTTCGGAATATTAACGACCGAAAAACAAAAACAGAGGAGAAAAAAAGAGCAGGAATACACAAAGAATATAAGAGTAGTGCATAGTAACAGTGGCGATGGCGGCATCGTGGCCGCGCTTATAATCAACTTATCGTAATATGTGGAGCGTGATGTAGCTTTCCTATGGTTTTGAAACCGTGTACAGAGTACATAGGTAGGTAGGTACCACTGTTACAGAAGCGAGATCAAACGTGTTTGTTATAAGATAAACGAAATGCCTACACAATACACACAGAGAGAAAAAATTATACGTTCGTGGTGGAGAAAAATGGTTTTTAGAAAAAAAAGCCTATGCCCAACTCAACGTCAACGCGTTGCTGTCTCTAAATATCACATAGTACATTTATACATATTTAAATACATACGTATGCTGTGTCGTAGATACTCGAACAACACATGTAAGAAAAAATCCTACATACCCAGACAAGGGGTAAAAAAAAAAAAGTAACCTAATATACGTTAATATCACATTCGAACAACACCGATATGTACGAGCTCCCGCTGGCATTAAATTCTTCCAGCCTTCCAGGGCACGGTTTGAAAATAGATGGTAGAAGGTAAACCGCCCATACCCATATCGTAGCGGAATACATTATTTTAAAGTTGGAAAAGAGAGGGGAAAAAAACAACAACTTAGGACACAGCTGCCGTATATGCTGGTGACCATCTACGTCGTTGAGAAAATTGTCAACCATAACCTTGGATTTTTTCGCTCTTCGTGTTAGGCAGTTCATTGAGAAAGTGAAGATGCGGCGATACTCTGAACTGTCTCTTAGTGCTCATCTCGGTCCAGCGGGTGCGGCGTTATTTGAGATGGAAAAAAAACCTCACAAGCGAAGTTTTTAAACGCCTTATCTCGGGCTACCAAATTGTTACACAATGGGGCACGTCAACTGTGGTGTGCTGATTAATCGAAATTAAAGGTTTGTAAAAATGTTTCCACCCTTGATAGCGAGCGTATTTTCCACTTTTGCGCATCGTTTCGCGGTTATCAATCAACGAGTTCATTCCTTTTAAACTTCGCTCATTTATCATTCGCCGGCGAAAACTCAATTTTACCAAGTTTTTCTTGGTTTGTGCGCCTCTCTGAGCGTTTACCATTTTGCGACGTGAATTTTTTATTTGTACCTAGTTTTTATTTTTTTCCCTCTTATTTCATACTTTTTCCCAGTGCGTGTGTTATTTTTCTTTCATTATTTTTCTTAAATGGAAAAAACTTCCACATACGGTCGACAGGGCTGATTTTTCATACGATGAAGGATTTAATTATGTTTGTTTTGTCCAAGTTAATCGAAAAAATCATCTTAGATATGTAGGTCTACGTATACGGAACTGTACGAATAATGTGACATTTTATGTGGTAGTACAATATGTACCCGGGGACTTATTACGAGGATGTTTACAACGTTCCAGTTAACTGAATGTCCAGAAAGATTGAAAATTTATCCTAACTAAAGTGAACGAAGCTATTCTGTTTGGACTGCATTTTTTCTCATGGTCAACAGTACTTCGCAATGTAGCACGATGGACAGACGCTGGTTGAAGTTCCATTGCTATTTCATTATCAAAATTTTCATTCCTGTTCAAATTTTCTCCCATAACTCCACTCTTAGATCTTTGATAATTCTATAACTTTATTACCAATCGACCCGGTTATAGAGGCATTTTAAAAGAAATATCGTGAGAAATGGTCCACCAGAGACGTTTTAACAGAATTATTGATAATTTTTCAAAACTTTATTTAGCTCGTAGCAGTGTGAAATAAGTAATTTTCTCGTTCTTTCTCCACCACTGTGATCTATTGGTAAGTGAAAACCTCCTACGACTGGAGTATTCTTATTGAAAATTCGATGCTCTTTAATTTTGATCAGAGTTTTTTTTTGTATACGAGACAAGTAAACTGGGATATTAGTGAAAAATTCAATTTTTCTCTCTCGTATACAGGGTGTTTCTCTTCAGTGGGACTTCCTTCTTACCACAAGTAGAGCAATTCAAGTTGGACATATGTATAATGTTTTGCCTATCTGAATCATTGACTGGGCGAAGGTACCTGGATCCGTATTTCTTTTTTCTTAAAATCTGAGGTAATTTTCAAAAATTTTCAATTTTTTATCCAAAAATGCTAGAGACGTCCAGTTTGCGCCATAGTGTAATGTAAACGGTGTAATATTTCCATTAAAAAAATTGAAAGCAAAGGTTCAGTGGTTCGTGAGATATCTCGCATAAAGTAAGAAAAAACGCTAAAATTTGCAAAAAATTTCATATTTTTGCTCTTGACTTTCGAAAAAGCTCACATCATGAACCGATTAGAGAATTTTTCTTGAAGTAATGAAGGACCATTCACTACTTGGCAAGCTTATGATTTCTATAGGCTGTTTGGAAATTTTGTACTACATATTTTTCAGGAAAAATTTTTCCATGAAAAAATTTTTTTGTAATGAAGGTAATTTTATTAAAAAATTTACTGTTTTGTGTATTTTCTCGGAATTAGTTCAATATTTTAGTAAAAACAACTTTTTGGTAAAATTTATGTTTCTAAAAAAATCAAAAAAATTGTAGCAAGAAATATTTTTTTGAAATTTCTAAATTAGTTTGAAAAAATATAATCGTGCCAAATGGTGGAGGATCGTTTATTACTTCGAGAAAAATTTTCTTATTGGATACTTATAAGAGCTTTTTCATGAATTGAAGGCAAGCATTTGAGATTAATTTTCAAAATTTTAGTGTTTTTTTTTGTACTTTATTCAAGATATTTCACTAACCACTTCACCTTTACTTTAAATTTTTTTACTGGAAATATTACACTACACATGTACGCTACACTTTGGCGCAAACCAAACGTCCATAGCATTTTTGGATGAAAAATTGGAAATTTTTGAAAATGATCTTAGGTTTTTAGAAAAAAAATGCGGATCTGTGTATCTTTTCCCCTTCAATGATGAAGATAGGCAAAACATTATACATGTACATAACTTGAATTGCTGTACTCGTTGCATGAAGGAAGTTCTATTGAAGCAAAACACCCTGTATATTACAATTGCGTGCTAATTACAATCTTTCGTATGTTTTCCTCATCTCTACTCAGTATTTATCATCTGTATTGAAAAAAATGATCAGAGCAAAATTTGATGCTTCGCAATTTCACACCGAGCTACTTTTCACATAAGATCCATAGAAACCGAGATATTTTGAAAAAAAAAATGGAATTTCGACCTGTTTTGAGCGTCTATTTCTTACAAATAGGATCCCTTCCGGATCCGACGGCATTATTTTGTAAATGTTGAGAAAGGTATGCGACTTATCTGAGGAGCAAAGTGTTCTGCTTCCGAAGTGATAAAAGAAATCCTATTAGCTGCCGGGTCTGTGAGTTTACAAGATGTTACAAAAGTATAACCAAAAAGTCTTTCTCTTCTAAAATTCATTTCTCTGAGGTTAGATTATCGAATATTGATATTGGTAGATTCTTGAATGATAATCTAAGGGATACCCAGCTATTAATGAAAATAATGACGTGTCTGTTTTCTGAGCTATGGAGCATTGCGTGGAGTCAATAGGTAGCTCAAATTAACCAAGTGGACTGATATTGAGCGTACACTTAGGACTGGCATAGGGAAGCTTTTGAGGTCTTACACACGCCATGTAGAAAAGATATAGCAAGTTAATACTGTATTTTTCAGAGATATTACGTAAATTCTATTACCGAGTAGCTTCTTTCCAGGTCTGCATGTTGAGCAAGGTGTACAGAAGCGAATTTGCGTTAGGACCGGTCTGATACTACATGAAGATAATGTGTATTTAACAAAGTGTACTTGTGGATTGCGTAAAAAGAGGACTAGCGAGATGTCAGCTAGAAACAACTGCGAAAAATGTACCATCAGGTTGGATTTTCCGATCTCTCAGACCTAGGAAACCTGTACTAAACGCTAGCTATTCAGCGTTAAGAAGTTTTCGCATTTAGTAGCAGAATTTTAGGTATCTCTGTTTTACAAGTGGCTAACAGAAGCTACATTGTAATAAAGATGCAATTATTTTGTATGTACTTCATCGAGCTGTAACAGAACCACTTCGATACGCGACGTTTAATATTATTCGTTCGTGTCGCTTTCTTGGTCAAGTGTAAAATGCACTTTTTCAACTTGAAAATAATTCATATTTAATAATATTTCGAACACAAGCTGAGCCCACTGATGGATCAAGAATTTCACTTCAATTTATAAATTTTCAAAACTTTCATCGAATTTCATAGGAAATTTAATCCGCGTTGAATCAATTCGCTATCTCTTTACCAAACGAGAGTCACTGACACCATTCAGAACTTACCATGCATGCAGTATTCATTTACAAACGCTTTTTCACTATTTCGAAATCACATTTTTTTTTTTTTCGCCATCATAGCGATATTACAAAGATGAAAGGATCAGATAAATGGCAAAAATGATGGAAAAATTTTAACGAGAAATTTTCTCATTAAAAATTACTATACATATCTAGTTTTGTGCTACGATATGCTCGTATGTAGTACGTATATGTACAACAAGTACCTACATCAAAATAAGATCTTGGCGCAAAATACACGTACAATACGTCTAGCTAAGAAGCGCATACGTTTACGTACGTATAGCTTCATGCATCTACATCATCGTTCAATTTTCTCGCATCCATGACACTTACTCCAATTACCAGTACCGCGAACGTGTTAGCTTGTTGACTTTTCCACTATCTGCAAATTCGTCAACCGCCAAGCCACCGTTCAACACACCCCACCGTACATGTCACGTGCCCTAATGTCGTGTGAAGACATTATAAGATTTCACAATTTCGCCAGCTACGTAAGCTTACGTTTCGTATATTGTTTGCGTAGGTACATCTACAATTTACATATACACTACACCATACTGTAGACACACAACTACATGAATATGTAGGTAAATGCTTATACCTTTATAAACAAACATACAACGAACACAGATACGAAAGCTAAGGCTGCACCTGTGCTGTGCTTCGAATCTCATCTCTCGAATATCTTTTTTTCTTCTGCGGTGCCTCTCTATCTATATAAAAGTAGATAGGTAGATAGACGTACGTATCACTTGGCATGTCATCGAAGACATTTTCTACGAGCTTTTTAATGCTTTTGCAAATCGTATACTTACACTGGTAATGCAGACAGTCAGACATAGGTAGATATACCAAACGTACCATAATAGCGTGATTTACACGTATAAGTACTACATAATACATGTACGTTCATCGTAATCTTTTATGTACCTAACTAATGAAGCTAATAACGTCGTTGAATCGTATCGAACTCGTATGCATAACCGCTGTATGCTTCGTCATTCATGTAATAATCGGTTAGGTATACCCGTAGTACAGTATAAGTTGGTTCTAGGTACCTACGTAAATGCATATTTCATCGATACATTTCCCTTTTTTCTCCAGAGAGCTTCTTATCGTAAATTGTATTCGGATGGGTACTCTATAAATGGACACAATTGAAAAAAAAATGAAGTAATTCGAGATAACTGTAGCATAATGCAACGTAAAATCTTTTAAAGTGAAGATATATTTAGTGGAAAAAAATTGACACAAAGGTAGCTATCCGGCATAATAAAAGTAATGTTGAATATGAGAGTAATAGATTTCCAGTGGTATTCAAAGGTTTGGGGAGAGCTAAAGAGGGTTGAAATTTGGCTTCTGCATTTGGGTGGATCGAAAAAAAAAACCATTTCTCGGATTTTGACCAAACTCACGTAGGTGTTGGACTTTGAGTTGTAAAGCCACCACACGAAATTTTGTATCCCAGCCCAAATGTGGGGGGGGGGGGGTGGAGCTATGGATCCACTAAGTTGAGTCATTTCTGAAAGAAACGTGGTTTTTCGTCATTTTCACCTCCTAAAAGTGGTGTAGAACTTTGGTCACAGAGCTGAAAAAGTGCGATTTGAGTTTTTGAGTCTCCCTGTGCTATTGGCACTTATAATCATTTTTCAAAAAAACACAGTAAACGGATCTTTCACTTCAGTAACGGGCCTAAAAAATATTTTCAGCTTTGAGAAATGAATTCCAATTGAAATTTCTCAAAAGAATTGTGATTAAACGCCCGAACGTTATCGTCTATTGATCCATTTGATATTGATCCTTTTTTCATTTTTTAAGCCATCTTTTGCGCCTCACTTTTCGTTTTTTTTTTGAGATTTTTGATCGAGTTGATATTTAAACGTTCTTCGAGGTCACTGACCTCCTTAACATCTACGTTGAGAATCCCATCCGCGATCTACAACTCGCCGATTAATTTTCTGATACTGTCGAGGCATCAAAATGTTCCTTTTTCAATCCCTGTTTGTTATTTTTTTCTAAATTAGTGTCCACTTTTGGTAATATTGTTTTTACCAGAGGAACTGACTTTTTTAAGATCAAATAGGGAAAACCCTGTTTTGAAATCCTCATATTTTCTTTTTCAATTGAAGTAGAAAGTTGACTTTCGAATATGTTTTATAACTTCTGATTCTTTATTGATTGGTTTGAAAACAAACAATTTTTGCTATTTATGCCCTTCTACACTACGGTACTAATCTTTGAACAAGACAAAACTTTCAACTCAAGGTCATCTCCTGTCATATGTATCAAGTCCGCCGCTAATCGAAATGTGTTGACTAAATTTGAGATGTCTGACATTCTCAGAAATGATTTCAATGGTCTTCTAGGATCTCAAAACAGGTTTTGTTGGTGCATTCTCTGTGTGCAGTAGGTCGATAGTCCATAATAGTCTGATTGTCTTTGTCTACATATCAATGGAAAAAAAAATGTACATATCAAATTTCTACTTTCTAGCCCAATTCGGAGGGCGAGGAGGGGGGAGTTATGTGAGGAACAAACTAATAATTAGAAGAAACGAACACATTCCACATTTTTGGACTGTAAGCGCGTGGAACGAGGCTGAAAAGTCGAAACTCCCCAAAAGGCTCATCTAGGGCCTCTACTAAATCCACATACCGAATTTTATCTTCCTAGCTCAATTTAGAGGGGAGTTAGGCGAGGAAGAAACTATAGAAATTAGAAAAAAAAACCAAAAGACCACATATTTGAGGCCGTGAGAGATCATAATGGAGCTGAAAAGTCGAGACCCTCGAAAGGCATATCCAAGGCCTCTACTAAGTGTACATACAAAATTTTAGATTCTTAATTCAATTAGGAGCGAAGCTATACGAGAGACGAACTCATAAAGCTCAAAAACGAGAAAAACCACATTTTTGGGCCTATGAAGGGGGTGTAATGGAGCTGATAAGTGTGGACCACCAAAAGGCACATTTAGAACCCCTACGAAATGTACACACCAAATTTCAGCTTCTCAGCTCAATTTGACGACGAATGGAGGGGGGAGTCCTTTTTTCATGATCAAAAAGGTAAACATCCTCATATCTCCCTTCCTGAATGATCTGAGAGATAGATTTTTAGATATGTTATACAACTTGGGATTCCCTATCAATTAGCTCAAAAAAGAACAGTTTTTGCGTTTTTGGCCTCTCAGCACCCCTACCCCCTACCTCCAAATTGGGGCATAATTGAATTTTGTCCCAAGATTATCCCTATTCATGTACATCTAATCCGCTGCTAATCTGAGCCTATTGGCCGAATTTTGGTCATTATCGAGTAGATTAAATAATTTTAGTGTTCGGGGGAAAAAAATAAAAAAATAAAAATAAATATAAATATGTGATATGACCACCAAAAATGGTCTTAAAGGCCTTGTAGGACCCCCTAAACAGATTATGGAGATATTCTCCCCATAATTCGCTGTACTTGGGTAGACAGCTTCGTGGTTTTCATTGACAATATGACATAGAGAATCAGGCTAATTGCAGCAAAAAAAAATAGATAATTTAATTTCTTAGGCCATTGAAAAAAAATTTTAAAAATAAGCAACGAAAAAAGTAAATAGATTTTTTTAAAATTACCTCCTTATCAGTACTTTGATAATAAGTGCATTAAAAATCTGACGAATAAATAAGCATCATTTTCAAAACGATCTGTAACCCTAAATTAACAATCATCTTATACACATAAATCAAGCGGGTACATCACTATGAGTATTTAAATACTCAAAAAAAAAAAAATATGACCATATGGGTAACTACTAAGTATAAAAAAATCTATCCCCAAGATAAAATCTTATCACACATTATCAATCAACTTCAAACTGCACCATTCGATCTTTCAATGTGCTCGTGTCTCGTACATACACATACCTACTCGTACCAACCATGCAGGATAAAATCCTAATCCGAACAGAATAAATGCCTAATATCATACGATGTACTCAGCATTCGAGTCAACTTTCTCTGGATCCTCGACCCCGGGGCTTCGGGCGCAATTCATCTTCAGTAAGTTGTGAACTAGCTGGAAGAAATTTTTGAAAATTGCCCCTATCCAAGCGTACGCTCGCGCTCATACGTATGGTACTAACGGATTTAAATTCATTACCAAGTACTGCATCCGAACGACCACCCACATCAACGTCAATGAGTATATTTACGATCCTACACAATGCTGTAATACAATGTATCTGTATTACCTCGTTCACTCCTCGCTCTCGCGTTTACACGATACCGACCAAAGTAACCGAATACAAAATCTACAATACACATATACGACGTGTCAATACCAAGAGGTGAAGTATTACAAAGGTCGATCGGAATATAATTGCTCGATTTCTATTATTTTATATTTACATCTAGTGTAAGATATATTGAGCATGTAGGACCGAATCATCGCATCACATCATATCGTTTTCGTATGCAAAATTCCACCTATAGGAAATATTGAGATGAACGAACCATTTGGTTCGATGCAGGTGAAAGGAAGAACAGCGATAGAGAGACAAAGAGAGAGAGAGAAAAAACCAGCCTATTCTAGTCGATTTAACCGAGATAACTTCTCATTCAAAAGTATAAAATACCTAAATTATACATACTTTGGTCGACGTTCCAGGTATGCAAACGCTCGCATAGACCATTTCAATCGTAGTAGGAGAGGAGGGAGGGGGGGGGTCAAATAATACGTTACGATATTGGCCGCGAGCTCGGAATCAATATCGGTAATGCATTTACATTAAGTACCAACGTATTATGTATAAGACAAGACCAATAACCTAATGCTCGATGCAACGATCACGCGAACTGCGTCCGATGCTCAAGGCCAAGACCAAATTTTCTTCGCCATCGCCCTATACACCTCGAGGTGATAAAAAACATACGTATACACACACACATACACATACACTTGTACGCAACAAAATCCTACCATTTTTCTTCTTCCTTTTTCGAGGAGGCTGACATAGAAGACACATGTGTCATGTTGAACTCTCAGCAACTTCTCAATTCACAAACATCAGCCAGTACATATGCAACTAGTACCAAGTCCCCAGATATAGTATTATAATAAAATCCAGTACATGGCACGTAAGGTAAAGTACCTGCGTATACGTAGCTCTGCGTACAGTACATTGGTCATACATCGTTATTGTTCGCGTTATAGTCACGTATCCGGGAAATACGGTCACGGAACTGAACAACAACTCCAGCATCGCCGCTCTGCAATTCTACCATAACGCCCCAAGCCGCCAACCTGTGCTACTACACTACCACTCATCATCGTATATCTATCGCTCTATAGGTACCTATATACTTCTGTACATATAACGTGATATTGTTGTTTCCTGCATTCGACTCTTGACTCCGCTTACCGTATAAAAACAAATTAAAATAATATCATAAAGATAAACTCATCTAGGTGCGCGGAGAAAGAGCGCGAGTAAAATAGCAGAAGGGTGGTACAAAATGCAACGCTTTTTGATTTTCCCATTTGTATCCGTCTGTGTATATCTATATATAGCTCTAGCTATCTATATTGCATTTGCACAGGTACCTAAAGCTAAGCTATATCGAAGTATACTCTCCATGCATAGGCGAGAGGGAGGAAAAAAAAACCACCAATTTCCGGACAGGAAGGTGCAGACAGGTACACTATAGATTTTAGTGCGCCAATTTCCCCATAATACATATAAATATATGTACCTATACACCATTAACGTTTAATAAGTTTAATAAATATGCGTGTTTTGTTAATTTACATTTTCCGTTAGGTACCTTTACCTACTCGCGTCGCGTCACCGCAGCCTAATACATTGTGTACATAAATACCTCTAGTACACGTACTTTTGTGTATGGGAATTATGGAAATATCAATATTACCCTATGTTCTTGCACGTACATAAAATATAAGATTAAATTCAACGCGATAAATGCAACCTCCGCATAATGCCAAGCCTCCAAATAATATACGTACCAGCACCTATGTATGTAGTATGTATGTCTATGTGCGCTCCACCCCCTCCCTCCCATGTGAGATACGTAGACGATATTTGTAAACGGTATGGCGGGTAAACAATGTATGTAAGTCACCTTTTGTCAGATGCTTTCTAACTTATCTGGAATGGCGCATTTTTCAACCTCAAAAGCCTATTCCATCGTGAATAAAGTCTTCAAAACCGACGAACAAGCTCGTATGTATATGCGATATATGTGTAGGCAAAACCTCGTCGGTCGCATCGTGCTATCTGAGCTACGTATCTGTACATTGCATAGCGACGTGTATGTATGGTATACCATACTACTATATCGAATGTGCTATACTTATGCTGTAGCGTATGTGGAGAAAAGCAAAAGAGAGGAGTAACAAAAAAAACCATTCATATACAAGGATACAGCGTATAAAATTTATCGTATATTCATCTCTATTTCAAATACTCGTACTTCAGCCAACGAACGTAGGTACTGTATACGGTGCGTTTGTTGGAGTTTCGACTTGGAGGTTTCGTGTATATATTATAAATCTTTATACGATGCGATATACGAACGCCAAGTCGTTGGTAACGCGCTTACTTTGCTCAAGAGTCAATCAAGATGAAATATGAATGAATGTCGAGATAACAATGTACATCGCTCGATTACCTCGACGCGTTGATATTTTCTATCTTTAGTCAAATTTATTTTAGAAAAATGATAATACAAGTGTTACGTGAGCAAAGTGAATTCTGAAAATGAGAACTGATCGGGCGAGAAAGGTGTGAAAAATATTTATGAAAATTTATTTCGCGACTTTGGAAAAAATCGTTCATAAGATTTTTCGATGATATCTGATGAACATAAATGATGTACGAGGAAGATGTCTCGAGTTGGAAGCCAACTTTGTACGTATTACGATTCTGATAAGGTAACTGTACCAATGGTTGATCAGTTTGGTGAAAATTTTTCAGAAGAATTATTGTACTTAGTTTACGGTTCTACTTTAAAAAACGAGCTATCTTTCATTAATGGATATGTTCGTTAGCAACGTTGACTCATAAATTAAAAAAATTTTTTTTTTGAATCTCAAAATTCAAAAAGTCTAGTAGTTGATTACTGAAATTTTCATTTTTCCAGTAGTTAATCACCTAAAATAACGTTTAAAAATTGTCCAATTACTATTAATGAGTTTAATTTCATTCAAACGATGGTATAACATGGGCGTATTGAAATTTTATGAATGTTTGGCTGGCCTGCTGTGAGCACAAATCACAAATAATTTTTGGTCTTTTTTGCATATTGCAATTAATACAGTTTTCACTGACAAAGCTTATTATCCCCAGAGGTTGAATGAAGCCTAGAGACCCTTTTCTGAGGATTGATGAGAGCGCAGGTTGAGGTGAAGTTAGATGTATAAATATTATGAACTCTGAGTGGTGGAAAAAGTGATCTTCAACGCTTCCAAGTAGAAGCCATTGAGCACAGTTATTTTCGTATGAATATGATTTTTTGAATTCTCTTTTGGAGGGAGGGGGTTCAGACCTCCAAACCTCCAAACCTCCACCTCCTCTCTTCTTCCCCTGGTTACGTCACCGAGTCCAGAAATCAGAAATTTTTTCTTGTAACCATTAATGGTTAATTTTTGTATTTCAAGTCTATTGGATTTTTTCTGCCCTAAGACTACTTCAGTTTTTCCTCCCTCTTAACCAGAAACTAGTAGTTGATCGCTGGAAGCGGGTCGTAAGTTTGATCCAGTAGATAATCAATGGCTTTATGGCAACTTTTACATGATTAAATTCAATCTCATGCACATGAAAAGAATCTCTGAAGATTCCTCTTTTATTACATATACTTGATATTGCATTTATACAACTTTGTTTAAATGGACGTACCTGAATTAAATCTTAGGAGTCGTAGGAAGATTGCGACATTTTTTCACGTGGCTTTTTGAAACACATTTCATGTATCATATGATTAAAAAAAATTAACGAAAAAATATCTACTGGTTTTAAGAGTGTTGCAACTTGTATTTTAATACCAATTTTATCCATCTAACTCACGTGGGAGTCTTAATTTCACCGAATGTTTACTACTGGTACAGTTACCTTACATATGTTTTGAAATTTAAGCAGGCGAAACCATCTTGAGACAGGATTTAAGTATTAAAAAAGGTTTTCGTTATAAAAAAAAAAAAAAAAAAAAAAAAAAAAAAAAAAAAAAAAGTTTGTGAAAAAAAAATTTTT
>FIZR01028052.1:0-60358 GCA_900060175.1 Ferrisia virgata | reverse complement strand
CACTTTGAAAATACTCGAATAAAATGCATTTTGCCTATTATCAGTATTATCTACATTTATCAGTGTTTTTTTTACATTATTTTACACAGAATCGTTATTTTACAATCGTTATTTTACATGTTATTTTACATTTTTGTTTTTTTACATTGTTATTTTACATTTTCTTTACGATTTATACAAAATAATTATTTTACATGTAAAGGAACAACCCTGGTCTTAAGTAATGACATGTTATAGCGAGGGGAAAATTTTTCGTTAATCAGGAAGTACAAAATCTTTCTTGCCCGGATCTTAATGCCTAAATGATTAATTTTTGTAGTTGGAGAAACTACGGATCGTTTATTTTATATTTTTACGAATTTCGAAAAAGTTTTTTGATCGTCTCGGTCGGTGTAATTCGATTGGAAAAATTTCAAGAGATAATGATGCGCAGTACTTATAGAAAGTTGGGTTTTATTTTTTACAGCGAAACTGGTATTTACAGGCACCTAGGTACTAGGTAGGAGTACCATAATTTTTGTGAAGTTTTTGAAGTTTTTTTTACCGATAAAATATTTGTAATCTCGAAATTAAGATGATGTATGTAATTTAAAAATGGGCATACCGCACCAGGCACCAGCACCGCTTACATTTGTTAAAAAATCTAAAAAACAAAATGTTTACTCTTTTCGCTATTATTTCAGAGATTAATAATTCGTAATCATACGTGTTCTGTACCTGCTGATTGTAAATAGTAATCCTGAATTTTAAATAGAAGTAGTACCAGATGTAGGTTTATTAGAAAATTTACCTATCACTTTTTTCAGCCGCGTGTATCGCGTATATTTCTTGAAAATAGTACTTACCGCTGGAGGAAAATTGGTTGGTTAGGTCTTTGCGAGCATCTTATAATGAAATAATAATTTTGCAAAGTAAAATTAATCGTTTATTTGCCTAGGCCGATGCAGTATTCTCACCAATGATATTAGACTTTTTTTCTTTTTAAAGTTCTTGTTAGATTGATAGTTACACTTGGACTACTCGTTTGTTTACAAGTATGTCAAATGCACGTTGACTAGGTAGGTAGGTAGGTAGGTAGGTAGGTAGGTATGTCTCAACGAATGTTACATTACGATTTTTTGAAATTGCTGTGGAGAATGTTTTATTTTACACAATTTCGTTGGTAAAATTCATTTAAAATAATTATATTTCGTTCGGTAGTGGTATTATATGTGAAACGTTTTGAAGAACGCGTGAAGTTGTAAGTTTTCAAATGCGAAAATTTCTAGCTGCTTTTTGATTTTACGGATTCTATTCTTCGGTTTGTTCTTTGAACGAACATTGTCTACTGCTAATCTAGATTTCGATCCCGTGACAAGCTGTAAATGGGCCCCCGGAGACCCATTTCGGAAAACCCTCTTTTAATTGGATTGTCTCCATCGCGCGCGCTTCTCTAGACATGGTATACCATTTTATAACATCACTACAAAACGTTTACATTATACTGTTTTATAGACTTCCGAACACCCTTTTTATACAAATTTTCGAGTAAGTAAGCTTCAATACGGCTCAATTATAAAGCTTTCAAAAGTTTTACGACTTTTCGGAAAATGTTTCTTGCGGTTCTCGCGTATTTATATGATCGTTTTCATCCTTATGAAAAATTTACAAATTGGTATCAATATATACGTAGATTAGATTTATAATACGATGGTCGATTATTTAGATACGTGTAAAAGAGTATTCGTGTTTTTTTTTATTCCATGCCTAGGCGTAAGTGTAAACTTACGCTCTTAATACATAAATTTATGTACTAGGCCCGAGTACTTACTACAAGAGTTGCATTGCTGAAAAATTCACGCTCACTTATACTTATATCTACGTAAGGACAAGAAATCAGAATATATTATACCTATACCTTGATTACCTACCTGCGAATATAGTTCGAGTATATTTACAAATTTTTCAAAAAATCTAAATTAACCCGAGACACGCGAGCATTTAAGTTAATTTTTATTATTATTGTTATATTAGGTACAATAAAAACGCAGCAATGAACTTGAAGATTTTTATGAATGAAAACTTGTTAATATTTATGTATGTTGGGGATCGTAATTTATCTGAATAAGTAATTGCCCCAATTAAGTTATAATAAAACAGACAATCTTGTACAAACCGAGTAATTATTCTGTCAGTACAGCTACTTGTGGTTCAGATTTATAGATTTATAACTCGGCGTATGGTGTTAAGTTAAAGTGAACACCTATAATTTAAATTAATCTGTATTTATTGATTTCAACCAACTTATGCGATTATATTAACGATAAATCAATTTAAATGTTGACTTTTTTATGCACTGTCCCAATAGTAAGTACCTAGCTCTTAAGAGGCTTAATAAATATAAATTAAAATGGAAAAATTCATTTCAGTAGCGCTTTAATTTTTTAAAGAGAATAAATTAGACAAATGGATAGGTATTTTATAGGTAACAAATTAAATTATCCGCTGCGGGGCGTCATGTTTCGAAATCATTTAACTATTTCGATATTTAATTTCGAAATAACAAATTAAAAAATCAAATTAATCTTAATAACTAATACATTCACTTGCTAGCACATTAGCGAGTCATTAAATTGAAACTTTCATCACTTATAAATGAATGTCATATTTCTTATGCTAGTCAATGTGGCACCTCAGCATTGATGAAATATTATTTTTTGTATTTACAATTTCATTGAGCTAATATCCAACAATTGTAACGTTATCTCCTTGAATGTTTTGAATGTTTTCCACAGAAGTTTTCATTTTTTGCTTTATTATAATCGGGTATATGGCAATGCTAGAAATAAGCTCATCATTTTGTAAGCATACGAGGTTTCTATATATCGGTTAAAAAAATTCCAACTGCTATTGCCATTTTCGTAACATGTAAGGTTAATTATCTAAAACACAGTATAAATACCCACTCGATAATTTTATAGGTACCAATAATTATCAGTTTGTTAAATTTCAATAGAGTAAAAACTGCTCAAAATCGAGCATTAAGGATTTATTTTTCAATTTCATTTTGAAGACGCGAACAATTATCAGCTTTGATAAGAAGGTTATAAAACGTCGATGTGACGCCTCACTCGTTCTTACAGATAGATATTTTTTTTAACTGAAAAAATATAATGGTTCATAACGTGTATTCGTGTTGCTATGTTATAGGTGCTTAAGTTTTTAAACATAAAAGGTGTTTACCACCGTTTTGGAATAGTCGTAATTAGGTACCTATCATATTATGCCAACGATCTGATGATCTGATCAACATGAGATATGTAGATCTATGCATTGTAGGTGAATAATGAAATTAGAACCGGTAACCTAATAGCAGTTGAAAATTTATATTTGGAGAAAATTTCTTAAAATATAACTACAGTATTCAAGGTGTGAAAAAAAATCAGCGTTCTTTTTTGACGTAAGTGGGCACATAGCTATATTTCATCTTTGATTCTTTTAGCCCTTTCAGTTTGAGTTGTGCTTTCGAAGTAAACGAGAAAAGTATTATAGGAATGATAACAAAATCCGTATCGTTTGGAGTAAATAAAGGTATCTAAAACCGAAGTGAGTATCCTATTTGGAGTATGTGGTGTTCATTTGTAACTGTGTTTACAAACTGTCCGATATCAATAGCGGCTTCATTTTGGATTACGGCGGTTTGTTTTATGTTTGACGAATAATGATAAGAAAAGGTTACACCCGATGTTTTGACAAACTCACGAGGGGGGTAAAATTTTAACTTTCGTATGGTGTTACATATATGTACGTAGTACCTACTCGTATGTACCTAATATATACCTTACTCATGTCCGTGTATTATTTGCTCATCGTATTTGGATCTTGAACAAAATTTTTACTACTTCTACCTATGTAGGATTATATGTATTTTGAACGTAGGTAGTTGTTCGTTGAATTTGAGTTTTAAGAAAGAAAACGAAGTCACAAATGATAAATACACGTAGGTATTAAGGTTACAGCGTAATCAAATCATATACTACGACACATACAGCCCGTGGCAAAAATACTGAGAAGAGGGTGATCCGGATTTCGTTCCCCAAGCAAATTTTTCCGCATAAAAATTTATTTTCACCAAAGGATTACGGTAAAATTTAAAATGCTCGTTTCCCAATTCATTGTTCTTAAAATTTCGTAAAATTTCCCACTACCAAGTAACTCACTTCCCTTCCTCGCCGCAGGAAGCTAGATGCAGTTAGGTTTCTGTTTGCTGGTACAGCGTGCTCGAATGATTCTGACATCCAAACCTAGCCTAGCAAAACGAGAATTTTTCGTGTTAAAAATATGAGGTTGGTAATTTGTTTCTATGTACGGTTTGTTTGATTGATTCTGCCATCCCCCATAGCAAAACAAGATTTTTGTGTTGAAAATGTGAAGTTGGCAACTTGTTTCTAGAAGTACATAATGTATGTTCGTTAATATTTCCCTCAAGTTTGATAACGTCAAATTTTTAACACGAATAATTCTTGTTTTGCCATTGATGCGAACAGAATTTGGAACTAGGAAGCGGAATCCGAGGAATTTCATCATTTCAGAGGAAATAATAGGAATTCAGGAATTTTTTATAAAAATTAGAAAAAAGAATTAGGAACCAGAACCCGGTATTTCGAGATTTGTGGAATTCTATGGAAGTAGGAATTCCAAAAAATAAGAAAAATTGATTGAATTCTAGGTTTCATCCCGGCTATGTATCTAATGACAATAAGATATTGAACAATTAAATCACGAATGTCTGCTAAGATCTCATAAATACTGTGATGAATCTATTTAACTGATTTTTTAGGTAAAAGTTTCAAAAATAAATGTAAAATTTTAAATGGAGATCAAATGTTTTTTGAGTTTATATTTATCACATCTGGTGAAAGAGAAAAAAATATTCAAAATATCCAGTGTTGCTCAAATCCGAATCAGGAAGTCAAATATTTTAAAATCTGGAAAAATAAGGAAAGAATTCGATTCAAATATAACGGAAGGAATATTGGAATTGAGAAGTCAAAATTTTTTTTTCTGATTCCGTTTGCATCATTGCGTTTTGCTAGGGAAGGATATCAGAAACAATCTCGAACATGCTGTATTTCTGGAAACAAGTTGCCAACTTCACATTTTTAACACGAAAAATTCTCATTTCGCTAAGGAGGGATGGGGTCAGAATCAATAGAACAGCGTTGAATGATAATTACATAATTGCAGCGGAAAATGAAACAATAATATAAAAAATTGCTGTAATCTATTGTCACGCGTTACTCGCGATTCAAAAGTAAATATATTGTATTTTTTTAAATGATTAGGGAACCGTCATCGTTTCCAGATTTTTAGATTCTTGTTAAAAACATGTGTGTGTGTGGGTCGATTGGGTACTTAGATATTTAGATTGGTACAGATTGTGAAAGGAAATGATGACGTTTCCCCGATCACTTGAAAAAAGTACAATAAATCATCGAAATTGAAATATTTACTTTTGGAACGCGAGTAAAGTGTGACGTGGTTTAAAAACTGAAACTAAACGTCAACGAGTTCAACGCATAAAAATAGGATTTTTCACCGGAGCAGAAGTAAATAAATAGATCTAAATGTCAGATTCAAGAATACCTACGGCACCTGTTCTTTTGATAACAAGTTTTCGTTGTCAGCGGCATATGATTCGATGTTCTCTGCTCAGTGCTCGTTAGTACAAACCGACTTACTAGAAAAAGAAAAACGAACAATTTCATTTACTTTGGTGTCGCTTGTGAAATCTGATAAGCTCGTGTAATGCCGTGGTGTTGTAGTTATATATACATTACATATGTACTTACATGGGTGTGAGTGTACCTAGTATTTTGAACACTCCTCGACATATACTCAACTTACTCATATCAAGTACCTACATGTAAAATGATAGATTTTTAACAATACCTCTAGTTGTGAACAGACAACAGTGTTGGGTATGGTTCTGTATTCGAGTGTACATATGATATGATACGCATAGACATACATACATTTACATATTACTTGCATGCATACATCAGTATGTGTAAGAAATTCGGGTGACATGACTGGACGATTTAGCTACTTTTGTGAAACTGATCTTCATAATCACATAGATTACATTAGTAGGGTTATAAAATTTGACATTTTTAAGTTTCTGTCACCCACATCACGTGCGCAGGCTGCATATTTACAAGTGTTACGCCAAATCTATTGTCACTTGCCGAATAAGTTGAATGTATATTTTTTTGAATCATTCAAATTTTCATCATTTTTATAACGCGAAAAAATACGCATTTTACTCATCCCCTCAAATTCGCTGGAAAACTACATTAATCGATTTGGTATTCCTACAGTTTATGAACTGTCAAATTTTTAGATGCTAGAATCCATTGGGGCAGGTTTGACGACGATTTGAAAATCCTAGAGAAGTGTCAAAAATTTACTGAAAGCTTTAGAATGGCTGGAAATGGTTAATAATAAGTTTATGATTCAAATGATATTCATGTACAGTAATAACAGTTTTTTTTTTTAATTTTCGCGGCAGTGATAAATGTTTTTTAAAAAATAATTTTTTTTAATATATGTTCTACGCATAACGTCGTTTTTGAATTTTGGAAACCATCTCAATAGCGTCTAAATTAATTTCAGTAGCCTGAAATTGAGATTTGGGATTTTCTGGCATAATCCTTCCACTTGTCCTAGTTTCGTTCTAATCGGATTTGACAGGTTCAAGTGGTGGTTCCTCTATGAAGTAATCTTGCCAATGCGGTTTTTTATTTTTTTTTTTTACTTGTGTTTTCAGGGAAAACTAGAACGAAGGATAAATATCGAGTGGTGTACACCGATCAACAACGAGTAGAACTGGAAAAAGAATTTCTGTTCAATAAATACATTACAATTAGAAGAAAAACAGAAATGGCTACATATCTGGGATTATCGGAAAGACAGGTAAGGTGCAGATATATCCAGCATTAGGATTAAGGTAACGCCAAGTTATAATCAAGAAAGCTGTCCTAAAATTATCCGAAACTCTATTCTTATTCTATTGAGATTGTTCCCCAAAGAGCGATGAACAAAATTACGGCGCTCAGTTGTGCTTGAAAAAAGCACTGTTGAATTTTGGATCAATTAAAAAAAAAATAAAAACATCCCATTTTCAAACTAGCACACAAGTATAGAATTGTGTAATGCTGATATTTTTTACTGCTTTCTTCTTCTTTATCAGGTAATAAAATTAATCCGAAATTACTTCAATGCAAACATGAGCTAAAAGTATTTCAACGGTGAAATCTTGCAAATAACGAAAAATAGTTTACGATGTTATTATTTAAACAAAATTTTTTAATCTATTAAAGTAAATAAAATGATTCGCTAGACGAGACAAGAAAAAAACCAAGAAAATTTTACTTTTTCATGTCGCTGAATCATTTTTAATGATACAACTAGCGATAATAATTATTTCAACAATATGATTGACTGTGGAGCAAATAACCAGAAAGTTGGTTAAAACAGCTAAAGTGTGATTTTTACTTATTAGATCGATGTTTCGATCCTGAGAATCGGTACATTGTTATGATTTTGCCTATCCCGCGCTTTATGCCCACACGACTCAAATTATATTGGGAATTGGGTTGACGTTCTGGGTAATTATTTAATTTACATGAAAATGCATTACGGTCTACTCAATTCAATTAAAAAACGTTCTGCCCTGCTGGCCAGTATGTAAACAAACTACTTTGACCGATAGGATGTCTCAAAATTAATTTTCAAGGCATCTTATCAGTCAACAGGCATAAAATTAATTACTCATCATGTAAGGATTAATTTCCGTTCATTTTGAATTTAGTTGCTTGCTTGAATTTTTTTAAATATAAATTACATGAAAACTAAAAAGTATTTTTATTTATGTTTGTTTAGGTAGTCTGTTATTTAATTTAATAAATAAAATAATAACAATACTAAATAAAAAAAAGTAAATAATTTCCCAGCTTACGTGAATAAAATCGCCAGCGAAATAATTAATTTATGTAGTACACTCAAGTGCAGGCACGATGAATGAACACCATGATAATTCGAAAGTTTATATGAATTGTAATGTATACCAGTCGGTGAACATTTAAAGAAAGTGCTAATAACATGTGTACACGATGCTAATGATCGGCGGCATGTTCAAAAAGCTTACTCGTGTATACCCTAAATTTCTAGCTTCTATTGTTTAAATAGCAATATTTTTTTCAATAACGAATAATATTGCGGTGAATGGAAATCTAAATTGCATTTTGGAAAATCTGCAAAAAAAATGACTAAACTTTTTTGAAATATAAGTGATTCAACGTAAATTCGTATGAATGGCGTATCCAATGTAAACACAACCTAATTTGACTCGCTTCATGAAACATTTCCTGTTGCTAATACGATCGGCAAATATTATTACTCACGCTTGAAACAAGTTGCATTTTCTCCGTCGAAATAAATATGTATTTTTCATATTTTAGGTAAAAATATGGTTTCAAAATCGACGAGCCAAAGAACGAAAACAAGCGAAGAAAAAGCAAGAATTGCAATTTAAAGCAGAACCTGTAATGCAAGATCAATTTATTAGTATATAGTTGAATTTTTTGATTACTCTGTTGAAAACGTTTTTCCAAATGCGTGCGTAAATTGTTTTAGTTGTATTTTTATTGTTTGTTGTTTCATAAATCTGTTATGTGAAAAATTGAATATTTTTCTGTTTGGGGAAAAAAAATTGAAGGAATAGAAGACTTGCTTTGAGAAAAAGTGTTATTGAAGTATTATACATACTCATTACCCGTATTGTATAGTTTTTTTCATACCATATTATTCGTGTTAATGGAATCCAATTGTATATTAATATGAAACCTGTTTTTTTGTTTGTAAGTATTATTATTGTGTGTTGAGTATTTTAATTATTGTATCATCTTTCTTAAAATAATATAGAATGCTACTGACCTTATGCTTCAGAAGCTAATTGATTTTTTTAATCAAAATAATTTTTGCTTCCAAAATGTACAGTTTGTAATTAATTGTAAAAGATGAATAGGTACCTACATAGGAAAATATATAATTTATTGTATATATTAATACATAATAATAATATACCTATGTAGTGGAGTACAAAGTACAAAGTACAACTGCACTGAAGATGTACATGTAATATACGAAACTGACATACTTACTTCCATTGATCACACCTACCGAGTTCCTTTTTCGTTATATGTTTAGTCTTTCTTACATTTTCATGAACTTGTACCATAAAAAAAACTTACGTTAGTAATGAATTGTAAGGATACCGAGATATGTTACTAACCAACGTTTTTTCAGTGCTAAAAGTTAAGGAGTTGTCAATTACAGGTACAGACCGTTCAATTTAAATTAAGTCCCCGCCACTGATTATGAAAGTGTGATGATCCAATTAGATTGCTAGAAACCCAGCATCGAGCAAATTCCTAGCATCATTATGGTTTATTACATTTTTATTAGTAGTGGTGAGGGTTCAATTCAAATTGAATAGATCATCTGATACAAGGCATTCGGTACTGTTATCGTAGGTACATCGAAGCTTGATTACATACGTAGGTTACGTACGTAACTCATTATGCGTACAACGTCTTGAAGTCGTTGAATTGTTTGACATTTTCAGTAAATTAGTTGACTTTCAGCATTTTAGGGTCACTGTGAATTTGACGCATAATTTTCCACTTTTATACTGAATAAAAAAAAAATTAGTTTTCAAATTTTAAAGCAAAATATCAACTCAATGCTTCGTACGAATAGCTGGAGGTGCAATGTTTTTGTATGAAATATTTACCAAATGATTGAGAAGCTTTATAATTTTGCCAGAAATGATGCACCTTTTTAAAACATGTAAAAAAATGAAATATGATCAAATAAATTAATATTACTAGTACTTTGTAAATTTTGAAAGCAAGATGTATTGTGAATTAGTGTAAAACATTGATGCAATAATAAATTTTTTAGTTTCAACTTTTTTAAATCTAATTTTCTTAACAACACAACGAACAACAATAAAACGTAATGATTATCCAAGAAAATAGAAAGAAAATATCACTTAAATTGTGCTAGATGAACGAACAAAGTTGAAAATTACAAAAAATTAAATGGAATAATTTATTAAAATATAAATATAAACTTTAACCGAATAAAATATCATCATTTTTTATTTAATGGATACAACAACTTGATTAAATACATTATAGGTTGATAAATTTATCCCCGAACATCAGCATATTTACACACAAATATTGATGCTATAATAACCAATTAACAAATCTTTATCACAGTTTATATAAAGCTGCATTCCAGTAAATCCCGGATGATTTTCCAACTAATGACCATACGTATGGAATAAAGAACTCTTCAGGTCTTTCTTCTTCCACGTACTTGAATTTCAAATCAGGAAATTTCTGAACAAAGATTATTAACAGGTATTAGTAAATCATTAAAGTTTGACACCTATTTGAAAAATAAGAGATAAAAAAACCTTTAAAAGATCTCTTGGCCATTGCAATGACCACCGCTGCACTTTTTCTAATATTTCATCAACATCGTTATTTTGCTCATTTTCTTTTTCCAGTTTTTTAGAAAAATAAGTTATGACCTACATCGAAAAAAAACATTTATATGAAAAACATTATAATCAGAATTTTGGGAAAACAATTTTGTAACATCATACCAAATCGATATTTTGAATGACATCGTGAAACGCCTCATGATTTCTAAATGGTTGAAAGACATGTTTATTATATAACAGCGTATAAACTAAATTGGTATTGTGTATTAATTGATGTGTTAAACACGAATTGATAACTTCTAAAATGATTCGTATAGCTTCTTCTACAGCCATAACCTGAAAGAAATAATCGGGCATATAGCTACTATTCTCGATTATATTATTAGGCTAGGATTAGAAAAATATATATGTATAAACATACGCCTACGTTTGCTCTAGAATGCGTTTTTGTAAGAACTTCAAATAAACTAATGAGACGTTGGCAAACATAAGGATGCAAATTCGTAAATTGCGACGACATGTTCGCCAAAGCTGCTAGGCAGTTGGTGTGCAGATATTTGTCCTGCAAAAAAATTAAAGATAGAATAAAATGCGAGTCGCAAAGCTTTTCTTTTCTTTCCATCGACAGAGGTAACGTACCCTCATTCTTAATAAATTATACTGAATTGTTCTAGCAGTTACCAATATAATTAAACCACCCAAAGAAACTTCATTTATTACGCGTTCAGTATACCAAGGAATTCCTTTCAACATCTGAAAAATTCAAGTTTTCGTTCGTAATCTATAATAATGAAAAATTATCGACAGAACATTTCAACCATATACTTACCATACTATGTACAGTTTTATTAAATAATTGATCCTCAGTCAGGATCAATAAAATTATTAACGACATGTACATGTGATGACAGTTATTGTCAGCTGCATTGTAAATTCGTTTTAAAATCGGCAAAAGCTATAACATATAATATCCAAAGTTATTATTACTCAAATATTCATGAATATAATTACTAAAATAAATATGTGCCAACCATTAATTCTATGTCAGACCGAGCTAACAGATAATTTCTGAAATTGACGTTACAATGCAGTAAATGATATAATAGAAGCGTATTTTCTTCCGATTTAATTGTTTGACACAGAACTTCGTATAAACCATTCACATTGGCTAAAATTAAAAAAATTATCACAATTTTTTTTTTTAGAAATAAATTAAAGTTTTAAAAATAATTTTACCGGTACTTCTTATACCTGTATACGACGATATTGAATTTCTATACGGATTGGAAATTACTGGAGAACTGTGATTAATCAGCACCAACATCAGAAGAACAGCATGATTCGCAAGAGGAGAAAATGTTTCATCTTCATCTTGTCGATGAAAGGCAAAAAAATTCCAAATATCTGCTATACATTAAATTTTTGTTTAAATTATTGAAAAATGATATCGTTAAAAGGAAACTGGATTAACTTTTTCAGTACTTACAAGCTAATTCATAAAAAAGATTACCAGGAGATTTAGCCGGCCTCTTTGGTTGCTCAATGTAACGTTGAAGTAACGTTTTTAATAAAGCGTTCGCTTCTGTAATTTCCATCATAAACCTAAAATGTAATAAAAATATGAAATGAAGCTACACAGAAAAGCATAAATTTAATTTTTCTTACTTATATGATGTAAACTGATGGGCAGGAACGCTAGCAAATAGTGGAACTGATAAAAGAATTAGTAAGGAATTGATTACTTCGATATGAAGCTCGTAAGTACAATCCCTAGAGCAATTCAACAAATTTTCATTTCAATCAAATTCAAAGTTTTAAAAAGTACTTTTACTTATTTTTTAAATGATTAAAACTTACACTACGGGTAATTTAATGATTATAGTCACCAAAATTAGCATATATTCTTCAAAACTAATTGATTTGAAATTTTTTTCTTTCAGTGGATCTAGTCATTTGAAAGTAATCGATTAGAATTTAATAGAAAACGAAAATAGGGATAAAAAATATTATCTTACCAAGGAGACTAGGTGAAAAATGATTCAGAAGTTCGGTTTCATTGGTATGTTCGATCAAGTATTTGGTAAAACATCTTGCCACGAAAATTGCGTTGAAAAATCGACATCTCGTGATGTTTGTGCTAAAAAAAGTTGATATGTAAGTTCTCGAATGCTTCAATATGAATTTAATAATTTCGTGTTCCTACGTTTCACTGTTTTCGGACTGAGAAGGAAGTAAATGGTCAACGGCTGAATGTTTAGAGATATACAACAATAGCGCTGAGAAATTTCCAGTTTTGAGGTTATTCATGAACAGCATTTTGCATACAGGTTTTAGACGATTTCCGATAGCTTCATCGATCTCTCTGCGTGATTAATAAAATATTTTTTTAAATATCTTTTTTATTATATTCTTCTGTTTCAGTTGGTAATTTACCTTGTAGTAGGAGGTTTCAAAGTGAACGTAAGAAATGTATCCCAAAACTGATCATTTTCAGCGATTGGTAATTCGCCGGCGAATAGAAGAAGTGAATCATTATCCGTTAGATCACCAGTAGAATCAAATTCTGAGCTACTGTTTGCTCCCATTTTAAAGTTATAGCATGAATAAATGATGCATAATTTAATTGGATTGAAAGAAATCTGGAATACAATTAAATCATATTGATAAAATTCTGAAATGATAATAAATGTAGAAATGCATAAATTGAGAGAAAATGTCTGTATCACATCAAAAAAAAATAAGCAAATATTGACAAATACAATTTACGAATTCCTATTTGTATGATTACCTCGATGAAAGGATTAGAAGTGACACATAATCAGTTTGAAAAATTTATAAAACGATTTGGAAGTGTTAAATCTTTTTTTAAAAAACTCTCACTTGAACAGTGATATACTTATGTGGATTTGTAAATCATTGAATTAATGACGTTGTAAACTAAAATCATAGCCAGTTAAATAATGACTCATATTGTAACAATAATATATAATTTCTAACATTTTACCATTAACATACCAAATTCAGTTTTCTGTTTCGGAATTACGTACACACTCATATCAATAGGGTAACGTTATATTGACACCATTGACGGAATAAGAATGTATGAACGAAGATTCAAAGAGCACCGTACATGATTTTCCATTTTTATTTGTTTGAATACCTAGATACAGTGAAAAAAGTCTAGACTTCAGAGGTTATTTATTCCGTTGGAAAGGAATTCGTATTACACGAATTCAAATAAAATATTTTAGTAAAAATTTTATCAATTTTACATCAGTCTGGGAAGGTGATTAACCAGTTTTCCTGTATTTTTTACTGATCTCTATGCTTTACTAAATATTACCGAAAAATAAATATCTTTTTAGTTTCTGGTCAGTTTTCTGCTACTTTTTTTTTTCTTTATAAAAATATAAATTAATTTAAATTCACCCAGCAGGACATGTCGAAAACTTTATGATGCTTACACATTACGCTCTGTTATTCAATGTTTGCGTGATGTTTCAATTTTCAAGTTGAAAACACAAAGTTCAGTTTGTTACTGTTGCACCTACTGTTTGGTTTCAGTTTTCTAGTAATACAGCATGAGCGTTCACTGGATTTTTTCATAAAGTAGAAAGAGGAAATTCTAAAGGAAAAATTGTATTGCCGAAATTTCGTACACAACTCTAGAAATACACAGCCCGAATGAAGCGAGGGGAAAATTTGTAAAATTTTAAGGATGTTGACTAATGAATCGGGAAATGGGCTTTTCGGCATATTTTTAAACTTCTATTGTTGAATTTTACTGTTTTTTGCGTGTAGGACTAGGAATAAACTTTTAAGTGAAAAAAATTGTTATTTTTTTTATATTGAGAAATTTATTTATTGTAAACTTTAATTGCTGGATATTCATAATAAAGTATCATGATATTTATAGCAGATCAGATACCATGTAAAATTAGATAATCAACAGAGAAAAACAGAATGTTTCATTCAAATGAACGAAATTGAGCATCCAAAGTATCCAAACTCTAATTCCGCGTTTCACTTTTTTTTTTTTTTTTTTAAATCTGGAGTGAGATAAAAACCAGGATATTACGAAAGGTCTATCGGCCTGTGGTGGACGAGAACCGTGGGAACTAATGCTTTGTGTAACAATTAATAACATGCACAAAATTTCAAATAGTTATCAGAATTTTAGATTTTTTAATGTAAAATTTGGATAACTTTTTCTTAGAAGGGTTCATTTGTGCTAAATATGAATTTGCTATTGGAATTTTGATATATTAATTATGTTCTGATTCTGAATAATTTTTTTTTCTAAATTTGAAGATTCGTAAGGAGTGACTGACTAAAATGAGGGAATAATAGATCAGAGATTGAATCAATAGGCATTCCACATCATTTTGATGTAATATTATTTTAATACAGGTACCCATCTAAGCATATAGTCATTCCATAGTTCTGATTAAAATAACAGTGTGGGTCTGATTATTTTGCATTGCATTGAGCCGCGATAAAAGCAGCAAAGTGATTTTTTTTTCATAATGAACACGATTCACGAACTTTAATTTTTGGATTCGTTCATTTGTCGCGTTTATAAATATACAACATTGTAAAATTTAATAGTTTTTAGTTTCTTTTTTTTTTTTTTTTTTTTTTTTTTTTTTTTTTTTAATAATGAATTTGGACAATTTGATAAAACGAAAAAACCCAACGTTTTGCTGCATTTTTCCGTTTTCCCTTATTTTTTAAGCTGGTTTTTAGAAAAAAAAATGAACGAAACGAAAAGCTATTAAGTGCTACAACATTGAATATTTAAAGAAAGCTACAAATCCAAAAATTGAAATTTTGTAATTTGTTGTGAGAAAAAATTGCTTTGCTGTTTTTGTCATGAAGCAATGAGATACAGATGTAGTCAGGCTATGTATCATTATTTTTTTTATCTTACGTTGATAAACTTATGGTTTCATTCAGTGCCATGTTTTTCGGTTCTACTTTAGGTTTAATCAAGCTCACCTCTAAGAACTGAATCGTGCGTATTAATTGAATAATAGGTAACTTGTACGTTTACCAAGTACATATAGGTATCATGTTACACTCTTATCATCATGTGACAGTCTTGTCGACGATGAGTTGTGTGAAAGATTGTTGTAAGTTAAAACCACTGTAAGGCATCTGTAAAAAAAATCAATGCTTTCGATTCAGAAATAATTTAGGTTGATTTGTGAAATATTTTAAGAAATTGAGTAATACGTGGATCCTATATGAAAATAGCGTAAGTTGTTTTATTTATGTTCTTTTTTCATGCCTATATTCACTGCATACGAACAGTCAATAATACATTATCGCAAGTGCCAATATGGTATTATTTTCTGTAAGTAAAATATTTTCTTTGTTTATTCTATTTTCGTCGCAATATTCGTCCTGCTCCTTAAAAACCATGTACATAGTCTACATAAATACCTAATTGTGATGAAAAAATGCGTTCAAGTAGATAAGTGTTTTTACATTTTTCGACGACTTGCTATTGTTTATAGCCTCGTATGTACATATTTTAGATGTTTGAATGAATATGCCGGTAAGTACTGCATTTGTTGGACAAAATACCCTATAATTTCCCACGAATTGAAGTTTTGAAATATTTATTTTTTAAACACCGTAAATATTGCTGTGATTCAGTGTAATGAAAGCTGCGGATAAATCAAAACGTGTTGAACGTGTGTAATCATGTTAAGTAATAAGTGTGCATCATTTTACGAGCCATTATACTAAATTGTTTTTGCTTGCGAGAGGTTCTCAAAATTGTATTCTCGTCTTTATTATTCCATCAAACGAAGCCCGCTGAATTTATTTTAAAATACTTATGAGTTCTTAGTACCAACTTAAAACGATATCTCATCAGATCACTCAGGTATGTATAATTTTTATTTTGAAATTATGGAACTTTATTCGCACTTAGTCTGTAATACATGTGTACGCAAGTACAATAAATCTATAATGAAAATTTATTCATATACTTTTTATAGTTGGGTATTTTTTTTTTACTTTGCCTGCAGAATGACTGTGCAAGTAGATAATTTCAACGATACGTGTTTGCATTCAAGTAATGGAGGATTCAGTATGTTGATTGCTCAATTGATAACCGCTCTTTTGAACGAGCCTTGCAATATAGCAGCTTCTTACCCAAAATCTGTCGATATTGATACAATTCTAAAAAATGAAATACAATTTGATTTCATAATTGTTGGTTCTGGTTCATCCGGTTCTGTTGTGGCAAGCAGGTTAAGTGAAATTTCAAAGTGGAACATTTTGTTAATAGAAGCAGGAGATGATCCATCTTTAGAATCTGACATTCCTGGAATGTTCCCATTTGTAATGAACCCTCATACAAGTTGGGAATATGAATCAACCGAATCCAGTGGCTCTTGTGAAGGTTCGTTAAACAAAAAATGCTTCTGCCCACGTGGAAAAGGCTTAGGCGGTTCGAGTGCTATAAATTATCTAATATATACCAGAGGTAGTACAAAGGATTACGATAAATGGAACGAGCTAGGTAACAATAATTGGAACTTTGAAAGCGTGTTACCTTATTTCAAAAAATTGGAAAATTTAAAAGTGAAGGATCTAAAAAACCATTTTCACAACGACAACGGTTACTTGAATGTAGAACATTTTCCAGAGACAATCCGCAAGCCAGTAAAATTACTACAAGAATCTTTAGTTCGTGCTTCTCTCGAGTTGGGATTTCCTTTGGTAAAAGATATCAGTATTAATATAACCAAAGGAATAGGTAAAATCTTAACAACAACAAAAAACGGAGTAAGACAAAACGTTGCTAAAGCGTATCTTTCACCTATTCAAGATCGAACGAATTTATATGTTTTGAAAAAAACGCACGTGAGTAAAATACTTATCAGTTCTGAAAAAAAAGCGTACGGTGTGTCCGTTTTCAAAGATAACATCAGTACAGATTTTTTCGCCAAAAAAGAAATAATATTATCTGCAGGAGCGTTAAATTCTCCCCAATTATTGATGTTATCAGGTATCGGACCTAAAGAGCATTTAAACAAACACGGTATAACTGTTAAACACGATCTTAAAGTAGGCTATAATCTGCAAGACCATGTACTTTTCAATGGTTTATTATTTTCGCAAACTGTGAATTACCACATACCAAATGAAAATTTACAAATCATGGATGATTTATATTACTATCTCACTAGAAGAAGGGAACTTGGTTCATTAGGTGGTTTGAATTCTGTTTTATATGAAGACACTTCAGATCATCAAAACGACTATCCAGACATTCAATCCTATTTTTTAAAATTACCTGCTAAATCATTACAACTCTTGACTGTACTCAAAATATTCCATATAAAACCAGAAATAATAGATTCAGTGATGAAAATTCCAGGAGATTACATTTTAATGCCTGCTGTTGCTTTATTGCGACCTAAAAGTAAAGGAAGGGTATACTTAAAGAACAGTGATCCGTTTGAACCACCTATCATAGATTTATCTTACTTCTCTGAAAAAGAAGATAGAGAAACATTGCTAAAAGGAATTTCCAAAATCAGAAGCCTCAACAATACGGTCGAGTTTCGGAAACAAAACATTTCTATTGCAAAATTGAATATTTCAGAATGCGTATCGGAGGATGAAGATTCTTATTGGAAATGCATGACGAAATACATGACAACCACGATGTATCATGTATGCGGTACTTGCAAAATGGGACCAAAAACTGATCCTGAAGCAGTTGTTGATCCTCATCTTAAAGTATATGGAATTACAGGGCTTCGTGTTGTCGACGCATCAATCATGCCAAACATTGTTAGCAGCAATACAAACATACCTTGCGTAATGATAGGAGAAAAAGCTTCCGATATGATTAAAAAGGAATGGTTAGACGTAGATGGAAGTAAACACGAACCGAAGCGGTGTGAATTTTAATGTAAAGTATGATTACATGAAGGTACCAGTTTTTAGACATAATTATCACAATATGCTTACAAGAAACATTACATTATTTGAACACAAACTTATTGTATCGTTCATTTAGAATTATACGTATATGATAAGCGCAAGGAGGGTTACATAATCTTAATTTTTAATCTCTATACAGGTCCACGTATTTGTTACGTAAACCTTGAATACATCTTTTAAATCTAGAAAACCTTTTTTGTTGTACTAATCCGTATATCAAGTTTATTGTTTTCCCCACTGGTATTCAAAAGGTAGATTTAGATATAGGTGAATGGCAAAAGTTGAAAACTCACCGTTTAAAATTTTGTACCTTATTTCAAGGAGGAGTCATTTTAGAAATCTAATTTTACAAAGATAGGATTTGATTACTCAAACAATAAGATAACCTGATCAAAAAAACATATTTTCGGGGCTGCGAGAAGGTGCAATGAAGCTGAAAAGTCGAGACCTCCAAAAGGCATATCTAAGGCTCCTACCAAGTCCAAATACCAAATTTCAATTTCTTTGCTCAATTTAGTGGGTAGATAGGAGAGAAACAGCCCTTTTTCAAGGCCAAATAAGGGAAAAAACCTCATATCTTTTCTCCTAATTCACCTAGAAGGTTGATTTTTGGTTATGTTATACAACTTTATATCTTCTACTTATTGACTTAATAAAAAACAATTTTTACGCATTTAGTCGCTCAGCACCCCCTCCCCCAAACTTGGGCACAACTGAATTTTGACCCAAGGTCATCTCCTTTCATATTAATCTAATCCGCTGCCAAACTAAGTGAGTTGACCAAATTGGAGCGATTTTGGTCAGTATCGAGCAGAGTAAATGATTTTAGTGTTGGAAGGTGGGAGACTAAAAAACCATATTTTAGGGAGCTGTGAGGGGGTGCAATGAGGCCGAAAAGTCGAAACCACCAAAAAGAATATCTAGGGCCGCTATTAAATGTACATACGAAATTTTAATTTCCTAGGTCGATTTGGTGGGGAGATAGGGGAGTAACAGCCCTTTTTCAAGGTCCAACCTTCATATCTGCCTACTAATTGACTTAGGAGGTTGATTTTTGGATATTTGGTACAGCTTTGGATTCTCTATAGATTGGCTCAAAAGGAAACAATTTTTGTGTTTTTGGCAACTCAGCACACCCTCCCCCAAATTTGGGCATAACTGAATTTTTATTCAAAGTCATCCTCACTCGTATATATTTAATCCGTCATCGAACTGAGCTGATTAACCGAATTGGATCGATTTTGGTCTGTATTGAGCAGAGTAAATGATTCTAATGACATGCCCAAAAATGGTCTTAATGGTCTTTTAGGACAGATTAAGTGATTTTAGCCTTCGGGGGGAAAAAAATAAAAAAATGAAAATAAATATCAGATATGGCCAAAAATAGTCGTAATGGTGTTCTAGGACCCCAAAACGGATTTTGTAGATACCCCCTCCTTCCTCATCCATCGTAGGTTGATAGACTGTAATAGCTTGGTTTTCATTGGCAATATGTCATAGAAAATCAGGCTAAAATTTCTGATTGAAATTGCTATCGATGGAAATCATACATGGGTTTCGCATTGCAGAGCAGCTAACTATCTGATTTGGTGATGGTTGTAATTATTACTGTTATTTAATCATCAGGAAGTTTTTAACATCACAACTTCGAAATTAATTTTTCTGGTTGGCAGCATTGAAATGCAAAACTTTCGCGCAATATCAATTAGAATTCACAAATTTTTTTTGGACGAATTTTTGAATTGATAGATGATTTTTAACTATACTTTTTTGAAAAATAAAAAATTTCAATTTTTGCATTTTGCAATCTACCAACACTCCCCCCCCCCAGGAGATAGTTACGATTAAAATCGGATCGAGATGTTGGTGACTCAGGAGGATGCGCGAACTCAAACTACCCTTCATCATTTGATCATATGGTTGTAGTCCTGCGATATTTTTAAGAAATGTAAACGAATGAAAATTATCCCCCTCCCCGCCAAAAATAACCTCTCATGTGGGTACTCATATATCCACTCCTCTTTAGCAAGGCCGCAAGAGTTGCAAAATTTAGTATGGTGGATTTTTAACTCGAGGTCTACTTCCTCTGTGAGTTTGGTTGAATTGGAAGATATGTTTTCATTTTTCATTCTGCCCTAATGTAAGTAATTAATCACAAACGGTACGCGTTTATGAGAATAAGTTATTATCAATTAGGTAACAGAATGGAAGTACTTAATTTATTAATGTAAAACAGAATAAAAGAAATTGGCGAATGTGAAGGTCAAGTGTAAGGTAGCGACGTTCACATATATGCACGATTAAGTTAATAATTCACCATTACAGCAAATTTTATTCAACACTGATTTAAATTACCTAATATTATGCGAAAGGATGGAAATATTTGGCGTATTTGTGAAATTCTATCGTTGGTTTTGAAAAATAAAATTCGTCTACAACTTCACGCGAATTTTTCAACCAGTATTCCTTCATTAAATCTGATGCTTTTTCTGCAATCATTATTGTTGGTATATTTGTATTACCACTGATTATATGGGGCATTATAGACGCATCAGCTACTCTCAGTCCTTCGATACCGTGAACTTTCAGGGTAGGACTAACAACAGCATCTGGATCTTTCGCAGGTCCCATTTTACAAGTTCCGACCGGATGGTACACCGTGGTACCTAGGTGTCGTATAAGGCATTCGTAATGGTCATCGGAATGAGGAATGAATGCAGCACATGTCTTAATAGGTACGACACTTAATACGCCGTATTTTTTAAAAGCTTCCGTTCGAGATAATTTTTCCAAAATTCGAAAAGCTTGAATTATTTTGCGAACGTCTTGTTTTTCAGTCAAATATCCAGTTTTGATTCTAACAGATTCGAAAGGATCGTCACTGTTTAGAAACACCCTGCCTCTGCTTTTAGGCCTTAGCAATGTAGGGAGCATGAATAACATTGACGCTCGTTTGTTAATCTTTAAAAATTCTTCAACTATTTCAGGCTTAAAATTGCTTAAGCTCAAGAGTGGCAACTTGGTTCGATTTTGAGAGAATACTATATGATGAATTTGCATGTCGGGGTAATCAATTTCACTATCAGTAGTGTTGAAAAATAACATCGTATCGGTTATGAATCCTACGTCGATTCTTTTCGACAAATAGGCATACAGTGCGTCACTAGGAGAGATATTGGCGGAAAAATTTTTCATATTCAGTTCAGCTTGCAAACCATAAGTGATCAAATGATCTTGTAAATTATATCCTACTTTCGCGTCTCGTATCACTTTGATATTTTTACTTTTCAAATGATCTTTCGGGCCAATACCGGAGAGCATTAGTATTTGTGGAGAATTGATGCTCCCTGCCGACACAATCACTTCTTTTTTGCAGAAAATTTTCTTGAATTTTCCATTTTTGAATACTTCTACACCGTACGCTCGTTTTCGATCATCGATTAGTATTTTGGTAACTAAAGTTTGCTTCATTACAACCACATTGTTTTTTATTTGCTCCGGTCTGAGGTAGCCTTTGGCGGTGCTCCATCTAACCATATTACGCAGTGTACCCGGAATGATGGTAAAACCTGCTTCATGACGCGCGCTAATATCTGGAATAATACGTAAACCGGCTTCCAGCGAATAATTCGCTATATAATTTTTTAATAATTTCACATCGTAGATAGTATTGTTGGAAAAGTCTTCGAGGTACATATTTCCGGAAAAACCGTGCACATTTTCGTCTAATCTAGGTGTACGAACGCGTTCTAATTTTTTAAAATACTTCAATACATTCTTATAACTCCAACCAGGGTTGCCTAAAGACTGCCAATTATCGTAATCTTTAGCGTTGCCTCTTACCGCTAACATAAAATTAATCGAACTACTTCCGCCGAGAGCTTTACCTCGAGGCCATTTGCATTGATTATTAACCATACCGAGGCATGAATTATCGGCTGTTTCGGTAGAGTAATTCCAGTCGTAAGGAGATTGCAGCAGGCTAGTAAATAAACTTGGTATATCTGAATTCACCGGCGGATCGGTGCCTGCCTCGATCAGTAAGATTTTCCATTCTGCTATTTCGCTCAAACGGTTCGCAATGACGCATCCTGCTGATCCGGCACCGACGATGATAAAGTCATATTCCGGGTAAATATGATGAAATACGTCGAAACTATTGTCGGCTGGATAAGACGAAATGAGATCGCAATTCGAAGTTATCAGCGGTGTTAGGATCTGCGCGAGTACAAGCTGGAAAAAACTTGAGCTTGCGTTTGCTGGACACGTATTGGTTGTAAGATCCATTCGATGTTACACTGAAAAATTTAATCATTTTAAAATTAGAGAAAAGAAAATGAAAATACCAATGTGGGTAGCTAGCAAAGTGGTATAGATCAAGACAAGTGATTCTACTCCGTGAGAAACTTGACCATGAATCAGGGTCATGAAAAAAATTATTCCGATGAGTGGACCGATGTTGTTACGCGGAAATAAAAATAGCCAAGTATGTTTACCTAAATGCAACAATGTACGTTCTGGCACCTACCTAATTGCAATTTCATTACGAAATTTTAGAAATTAGAAAATTTTAATAATCGGCATTCTAAAGAAAATTTCACGCTCTTTTCAGCGGTATGTATACATAATTTTCTAAATCAATAAATTATTTTTATTCAACCATTTTAATTATAAAATCGATGAATATGTGAAGTACAGACTTTTTCAACATAAATTCCATGTTACCCAAAATTTTCAGGGCTAACGTACCTAAGGTTCTAACTTAACAGTTTTATAGCAGATTCTTTGCTCTTAAAAATGATTACATTTTATTTTCAGGTGATAACAATAATTACAAGTTGTTTTAATGCAATCGATGGTAGCTAGGTACGTAAATGTTTGCAAATTTGTATGCTTTTTAGGAAAATTAGTGTTAGTGTAGTTGAATAGTGATAGATAGCGATAGCTGTTCATGTCAGGTGGGTCTTTAATTGCTTATTCGAACATTAGTGATGATGATGATGATGATGAGGAGTCGACAAATAAAATGTGATATGTACTTGTGTGCATTAACCATATAGCATAATAGTTTTAATTTACCCATTTCGATTTATTCCTAGTTATTCGTACTGTTTAAACTTATAAAAATATCTTTTCTTTACATAAGAATCAAAAATTCCCAAAAACATCTCCTTCACAGATATGCAAAAAAATCCTTTCCCTAATAAAAGAACTTAACCTCCAACACCAAATCTAAGCCCTAGCCCTACCAACCCCTGTTAAACACAGTATGCCCAGTATGAAAAAAAAATTAAAAAAACAAAGAAAGAATAGATAATTACAAAAAAAAAAAAAAAAATGCATACGCGAAGTATGCTAACTAGATTTTGGTTCCCGGCAAAAAATTTAACGCGTATTATATGTTCTATTCTTTGAAAACTGTAGGTTGCGTATAAATTAAGAAATATTCATTCCCAGCAAATAAAAAATAAGTATGAGTAGTACCGTTATCTTTATACGAGAAGGGAGATACACAGTTATTTAGTAATATGTTGTTTTCAACCAATTTGAACAAAATTTATGTAACATATGTACTTAGTAGGTTTCAGAGAACATAATGTATAAATTTACGATAATGAGGCTAGGTATAAGTATGTTTATAATTTATGGTGTGTTTTGAGTGCAATGTCATGATAGGGACTAAAAATTTTTTTTTCAATTTGATGAATGGAAGAAAGAAAAACGATAAAAAATGAAAAAAAAACTTGTTGAATGAAAATGAGACCTTCAGATGACCAGAAGAACGTTCTTCTATCGTTGGTGTTCTTTCTTTGTTAATTTTTTTCTAATTTGCTAATACTCCAGTTATTGTATAGCCTTACATTTTCTTTGCTGAATCCATCGCACAATTGTCGATAGATTTTTACACCGTTTATAGCTTCTAAATGTAAAAATCGAATGTCTATTTGCTTGCGTATTAAAATTTACACAACATAGCACTAGTCGTTTTTTTTTTTTTTTTTTTTTTTTTTTTATATCTCGCCTTTTATCGAACGAAATTTGATAAAATGTATATATTATATTCTATAAAATTCAAATATCTATCTTATGCGTACTGTTTATGGTGCAGGTAGGTTGATAGTAGGTAGATAGCCAGGTACTGTCCGAGGTGAGAAGATAAAAATATCTTTCGACCAAATTTCATCAAAGTATTCGTATCTATTACCTAGGTAAGAATTTATCACCTCAGATTGAAGTACAGAAGATAATATAGATAGGTAAATGACTTTCTACTTACACTCATTTCGATTTCATTAAAATCTCACTTGCGCTGATCGAAATATAGCCTGAATTAATATATTATTGTCACTTATTTTGTACACGATCACACTTTTGCACTTGACACACAAAACTGCAACGATTTAACTAGAACCCATAAGTGATTAACAATTCAACAAATTTTACGTAGCACATTAAATCTGTATCGTGTGGCAGTGTGGCTTAATCTAGTTACAACCGTGAAGTAAAATGGTTAATTTACTTCTCGACAACACTCCTGGTTGAATTATCATTTTATTTCAAGAAGGCAATTTTAAAATTAGATATTCGATTTCTTTTCAATTTTCTTTAATAAGCTTATTTCCGCTGTTGTTGAATTTACCGATTTGTGTACCTACATATCAGTTTACACGCGACAAGGAAGTTTCTGTACGATAGTGTGCAGCAGTTAAGAATTTTACAAGGAAAAGTACAGAGCTGGAATCATTACGAATGAGGGAAGCATGAAGGCGATCTAAATTTTTCCATAATTTTACCGATTGAGAGTACATGTGTGATTTACCAGGATGAGCAGGATAAGCCGAAATTGATCATTTGTTCGTTGTTTGTTTGTTTGTGTTTTTTTTTTTTGGAAATCTGTAAACGACGGAGCACAGTGGCTACCATTGACCATCGTAAAAGTTACACCCAAATTTGAAAAGATTTCCGGGTATAATATGTGCATATTTTTGTAAATAAATCATTTTATTTCGAATGTACACAAAATTCCTCCACTCCTTTCTACTACAAAATACGAGTTTCCATTTGTAATGTACCTAGGCATCAGTAAATCTGATTCTAATGAACCTTTACTTTTTTCATTATTTTAGGAATTTTAAAATATGTCGTCCTAATTATCGTGCTTAAAATATGGATTTTTTTATCATGTATTACAAAATGATCAGCTGTAATTAACCAAAAATTCGTGTTCGAGGTCCCAAAAAATATCCATTATTTAAATGCTGGAATTTCGAATTTTGAGGCTCTTTTGAGGGGCTCTGAAAAGGTTGAATTTAAAAATTGACCAAAATTTTGCGTTTACTGACTTAAAATCATGCATTTTGATAAGTTTCATTGACATCTTATCTTACTCAAATGCTTGAATTTTTAATTTTATGCTCATTGAGGCACCAATAGGGTGAAATTGAAAAATTCACCAAAAATTCGTGTTTAGTAACCCAAATGACATGTATTTTGAGGGGTCACATTGGATTCTCATTTAAATACTTGAATTTTCAGTTTTGGAGGCCATTTGGGGGCTTCAATAAGGTTAAATTTCAAAATCAACCAAAAATTCTTGTTCAGCGATGCAAGGAAGCCAAAATATTACTCAGAAATTGAAGCGATCGATTAATTGGATTTTTGTTCAGCAAAAACTTTCTGGTGGACCACTGTGCGAGGGTTACAATATTTGTGTATTTTGTGATTTTCAAAAAAATTATGAAAAAATTTTTTTTAGGAAACATTCTGCAGAAATGGATTATAGGGAATCAATTTTAGACGGTTAAATGCAGTATTTGAATTTTACCTCTGATGGCCTATTTCTTAAGAGCATTCAAAATTAGTAATTTTTCACTTCTTTCAAAATAAACTTGTTAAAAATTATAAAAATACTTCTCTCGTATGGATATGTTTTAGGGCTGGGGGCCATTTTCTGAAAGCGTGACGTTTTTGATTTTTGATCAAAAATTCATGGTGAAAGATGATTATGAATGATTTTTGCACTTCATGTTAAAATTTTCACATGTATATGTCTAATCAAAAAAAATTGAAAGGTTAAAACATTTTAAAAATGAAATATGTAATAAAAAATCCAAAAATGTAAAAAAATAAAAAATAAAAAAATAAAAATTAAAAAACCAAAGCGTTAAAAAAATTTAAAAAAAATGAAAAATTGAAAGAATAAAAAATTAAAAAAAATAGGTACTTACTAGATGCTTTTTTCATGTAAAGAGTAAACATCGAAAGAATGTAAGTTTTGAGAATTTAAACGTAGATGGTACAAACTTGCTCTGTTTTTAACATGGATGTGTCATCTCATGTCTTGGGGCTGAAGGTTGTTTTCAGAAAACCTGACGTTTTTGATTTTTGATTAAAAAATTGTCATGATAGATAAAATTAAATGTCAAAATGGAGTGAAGAAAAGAGCAAACGTTTTTAATTTGATGTTTTTGATCAAAAACTCGCGATGAACGATGATGATAATGAATGATTTTTGCACCTTATGTTGAAATGTTGGCAAGATACGATACATATCCATGACTTAGAATTTTTCTACGAGAAGAACAAGTGCCTATTTTTTTTTCGAACGATTTATATTACGTTTTTGTACGGTGGAATATTCATTGAAAACCCCTGAAAAGAGTGCAAGCGATGATGACCGCGACCTTAAATGAAATAAGCTAAGTATATTCGGTCCACTTCACTAAGAATTTACTGAGAAAAGTTTTTAGCCATGCGAAAAAATTCTTGAAAAAACACGAAAACCCTGATTTTTAAGAACCCCTAAAAAATCATCTACGTGAGATAAAATTGAAATAATGCGTGTAATCTTCTGAAGATGTCGTAGATCCATTTCAGAAGTGTGTTTTTCAAAAAAATTTCATTCATACTTTTTCAGAAAATCGTAAAAAAAAATGCAAAAAGTGACATTTTTCTTAGAAACTTATGAATAAAGAGGAAACGATGAAAATTTGCAAGTAATGATAATTTTGGGTATAGATATGTGTAATAATTCCATTTTTGAAAATTGACAAACTTCGAGTCAGTTTTGCAAATTGAAAAAATTGAGTTGAAAAGTCGAAATTTTGTGGTAATTTGCCAACTATTGTGACCCCACCGTGTACAAATTTTCAAAATAAACAAAATTCGGTCCACGTTGGTACTTTTAGACACGGATGTGAAAACGACTTAATTTTCCTTTAGCTGAGAAAAACGTGTGGAAATTGGGCATTTTTTCTGAAAAAATCGCGTTATTAAATTATTATGGAAAGGTTGAAAAGTGTCCGAGACTGCATCCGAGTAGGTAGCGATGTTTTATAAAAATTAATCGTTAATACGTATATTTTTTAAACTTGAAATCCATTCGACGTTATAAATTTAAAACATTCGATAATATTTGATTACTGCAACTTTAAAATGTTTACACATTGTAGCTACGTAGACCTACTACGATGTAAACTTAGATTTAACTATGTGTAGAGTATACGTAGGTATCTCGCACGTGGTTTTACTTTTAAATGAAAACCACTCAACCGCAGAAAAGCCCGTTATAAACACAACCATTATCACACGATGCGATGTAGACATTTTGAAAGAATTTTACGATCAAGTATCTGTGCGTGTTTCTCGTTCTCAATTTAACAACGAACCTAATATGAGAACCACTAAAAAAAATATATCTGGCGAGTTGCACGGGGTACCTTTAAAAACGCTTTGAATTATATTTATTTAAAAGCGCATTTTTATTCCATATGCAAATCCGATTCTACGGCTTAAAATGGGATTTTGACGACAAATGTTGCAGATTTGCATAAGATACGGATGAAATGTTAAAATAGTCCGCCTTACACGTGAATATTTATAACTTACTGCTCTACAATGAACATAACAAAATGAATGTTTTAAAACAGTCTAAATTTCACAATAAAATTTACCGGTAAACTGAGTGTATCTGTATATGCTTGTATACGAAAAAATATGGGCCGCAAAATTTGCTTGTTTTTACCACCTAGTTAGCTGCACTTTTTTCTCATAAGCGAAGTATACACTTGCTGTTTAGCGTTTTCTCGCATTCATCTTGGACATCTTGTCTATAACAGTTATTTAAGCTCCGCAGGGTATATTTATATTATAAATCGTATGGCTGAGTACCTGTATCTATTGATAAGCGAATAATGAAAAATTCACGAAAAATAAATAGGTACGAAGCGGAAGACGTGTTGGTTGTAAGTAGGTATTTATAACTTACCAAATATTTAATATAGAATTTCGTTGTAATGTATATTTTTAAAAAATCGCCGATTAAACTAGTTGTCGAATTTAAACCTTTTGTATTTACCGATGGTCGGTTAACAAAAGGATTAAACTAATTAGATCGGTTTGTATAAGGCTAGTTCAAAGAAAGTGGTTACAGTGAAGATTTACGAGCGGATAAAAAGTTATCCGGGTATAAGGTGATAATATCTACCCCATGATAATGCGATTATATTTTGCTGTTTCGCTGAGAATTCAATTAACATTTTTTTTTTCGTCTACCTATCGAAATTTACTTATACGGTGTTTTTTTTTTTTTTTTTTTTTTTGTTTTTTTTTTTTTTTTTTTTTTTTAAATCAGGAAATTGTTTAATTAGGTTGGTGAAATGCTCAGATGATAATAACAATAGGAATTTGCGTAAGTAGGTATGCATAAGAGTGATTCAATTGTTATTAGCTAGGTTTGAAATTTCATCATTTCGCCAAATAAGAACATACACAGGTATTTATACTTAATTGTGATTGAATGAAAATGTTTTTCTCTCTTTATCTCACCGAATAGTACTAACTTACCCATGAGTATATGTTAGTTTGGGGTGAATTTTGCTTTTTTTTTGTGGCGGGGTTACAATGGTTGTGAAATGACCTCAAAACGGAATTCAATTTTGTTAACTTGCAAACTCATTTGAAATTCGAAAATTCGAAAATGTTCAAAATTTGAACGTATCATTCATATTTGAACATAAAATTATCATTGGCTACAAGTTTTCAGAATTACCCTCTCTTTTCAGCGGTTTTTATAAAATGCCACTTTTTGCGTTTTTTCACGATTCTCTGAAAAATGCCGTCCTGAATTGAGTACAGGACATCAATTTTAGGCGATTCAATGCAATATTTCAATTTTATTTTCCATAGACGATTTTTCAGGGGTGCTTAAAGAATGGTGTTTTCGTATTTTTTTTTTTAATTTTCCCTCATTACTAGCAATTTTTTGACAAGGATATGTCTCAAGAGTGGGGGGGGGTGAGGGTTCATTTTCTAAAAACGTGACGTTTTTAATGTTACGTTTTTAATTTTTGATAAAAAAATTTGAAAAAGAAAAAAGTTGAAATAAAAATAACGAAAAACATCAAAAAATCAAAACTGAAAAATCTTTAAAAAATTTATTTTTGCACTTCATGTTAAAATGTCTAAATTGAAAAAATGTGCGAAGAAATGTTAAGTTTGACATGAATGTCTCAGCACTGGGGCCATTTTATGAAAACGAGATGTTTTTGATTTCACGTTTTCAATTTTCGATTTGAAATTTTTGATCAAAAACTTGTGATAATGGATAGGGTCGTGCGCAGGATTATTCTAAGGGAGATATTTCAGATTTTTTGATTCGCAAAAATTCTAAAATGCAATGTGAGTCGTAAAAATACATATGTCCGAGCGAAGCGAGGGTGAAATTTTTGTAAAAATTTATGTTTTTAATCATGAAAAACACCGTTTTTGGAGATATTTCAGTCATTTACACAATTTTTTGGACTTGGTGCGCCTATTTTCTATAAACATTCAAACTTTTTATCTGCCATGAGGATGGGGGGGGGGAGATGGGAAGGAGAGATTTCAATCCATCATCCCCTCGCCTGCGCACGGGCCTAATCATAGATGATTGCATAATTTTTATTTTGCTACGGTATAATAACATTAAATGCAAAAATGAAGTGGAGAGAAGAGTAAACATTTTTAATTTCAAGCTTTTGATAAAAAACTCGCGATAAAAAACGATTAGATTATGAATAATTTTTAATTTTAGTTTAAAATGTTGACCTGTACCTACACATATGTTACATATCCATGATCTAGAATTTTTCCCCGAAAGAGAAAAGTGTCTAAATTTTTTTCTATAAATCTTTAGTCAAATTGATCGAGTTTGAATACACTTACCTTCTTTCATTTAAGATCTGTTTTTCCCACTGTTGGCTTTTTCAGAGGTTCTCAATTCGTACTCCTGCATACAAAAATACAGTATAAATGGCCCCCCAAAAAAAAGAAAAAAAATGAAAAATTGCCTTTGAGGGTCTGAAATAGATGAAATATGTGCCTTTTGATCAAAATGTATTCGAAAATGTATTTTTTCAATTTTTAATAAATTTATTTTAAAAGAAGGGGAAAATTATCATTTTATGTTCTCTGGGGCGATAAAATTGAAATATTGCGCTTAATCGTTTAAAATTGATGTCTTAAATCGATTTCGGGGGAAGGGGAAGAAGGACAGAGCGTTTCTCAATTTTCAAAAAATTTTTTATTCGATTTTTTTTAAATGTTAGAAAATTTTTGAGCTCCAAATGAGTTTTGTAAGTTTAAGAGATTGAGTTGGCAGCTGAAATTTTTACCACATTCTAGTGAGGTCATTTTGCAACTATTGCCACCCCAAAAATTTGTAGTTTTCCAAAAAAGCAAAATTCGGCCCACCCTGGTATTGGTACTGTCAACATTTATAGATTTTTATTTAGCTCGAATTTTTGTAAGAATGGATTCTATGCATAGAAATTCGCGCATTTAAGGTGAAATATGTAAGTATAATTTTTGTTTCTTTTTATTAGTTATTTTCATCGAGCTGAGACTCCCATGTCCGGGATTATATTCCCCCTTTCCTCGATCACGACGAAATATTGACGAATTTTTTATTGAAGTATTGAGGAAACAAAATAGATTGGCATCTGTTTTATGCAACAGATTTGAAGGGGGGAGGCAGGCAGCGTAGATATGTTACCTAGTTCTTTTAACCTGACGGGATGCTTGATTGAATAATGGTTACATTTGCAAATGAGTAAATCTACATTAGATGCATCACAAATGTAAAGAAATAAAAGTTGTAAATTGATATGCTGATACATTACCTTTTACGATTCAACGAGGTAAATTCGACGACTTTTCATACTTGAAAATAATTGTTTTTACGTTACGATTACTACACGCGTAGTGCACTGATTTACTTCAACACGTTTACAACTGCTGAACATTTTCAAATGAGAAATAAGTATTTATACAAAATTTTCCTTTAAAAGTTCGTAATGATTATTTATCTTAGGTATCGACTTGCGATACGTACAACTTATTAACTACCTACTCGAATCCGACTCAAATGAAGATAAAAATTTGGTACAAAGAGAGTTTATCTTTTATCTTTTATTTTTTATTTTTTTGAATTTATTGGCGCGTATTTGTTAGGTGCCCTACGTACCGAGTATAAGTGTGTATATTTTAATTTGTAGCGCATAGATTATTCCCTCTTTATTGTAGATATGTGTGTAATATATGCGCATATTGTAATCACGTACGGGTATTTTGGCAATGACATAGATCAACTTAAATGTTATTTAATGTTTACTTACCAATAAATATTTAACGAACGTACTTTCCAGCGCTGTTGTGAAATAATAAGATCGGCTCGTCTGTTATCAAATAAAAAGTAGATACTGCTTATTCAGTTCTTTATAGTTTTTTTTTTTTTTTTTTTTTTTTTTTTTTTCAAAATTAACATTACAGGATGGAAGAAAAAACTTCAGAAATCTGACGAAGACCATTGACAGCGAGTTTTAAATATTTTGTGCAAAAAAAAAAAAAAGTCCCAAAATATGTTAATTTATTCCGATGAAGAATTACCTCATTAAAGTTATATACAGAGCGAGGTGTTCATGAATGTGTAAAATATTTGACGACGAGAAGTCTTTTTAATAAAATTGAGTTTTTACAACAAATCAACTCTCGAGTATGGTAAATATTTGATTTTTGTCCTACGCAGGTAAATAGGCAGAGGTAAGTCTGCCTAAGCTGATGGAAAAATTAACATTTTGCCGGACCAGATAATTAATATCTACAGATAGTTGGGAAAAACTCTTCTCAACAAGGAGTTGGGAGCCATAGTTTTTATGACAGTCAAGTAGGTGTCTATATTTTCCTTGTTTTATTCGAATCGATGCCGATGGAAATAATTCGAAGTGTTTGCAAAAAAAAAAATATATATACATCTACCTAATAATAATGTAAAGAGAGTAGCTACTAGCTGGCTGGGTATACCAGACGAGGTTGTTTTATAAAATCGAAAACATATTCCGGTATATCGCTAAATGTCGACGAAGTTCCGCAAATCACAACGCGAAAAGGATTTAAGATAGTAATAAGAGAGACCTGTGAATTATTATGGCTTTTACAAATTGATTACATTTAGTGTCGCGCTACTTAATCCTATTTTAGTATCGCACTCCGTATCCCATTCCGTATTAACCGTCCTGTATCAGCTATCAACATAAAACCTTTTAAAATCTCTGTTCAACGCCCTCTTACAAATGATACATTATTTACGCTTCAAAAAAGAAATACTTTTATAGCGAATTTATCGCTAAACTAAAGCTCACCACATCAACACTACAATATCAAAAAGGACGTTAAAATCGGAGCACAGAAATTTTCACAACTGTTTTTTTTTAAACCGCATTTCTTCTACAAAGGTTTCGTCGTTATTCGACTCGTCCCTTATATTATGTCTTTCTCGTTTCTTGATTGTTTGCTTCTCTTTTTTTCCCTTACTTTTTTTTTCACCCGACATTTTTTCATTATTCGTTATGAGTATACTGCGGGCATTAATCAGGCGAGTAATTCTCGAAGACCTTGAACTAGAGAAATACTATGCTAGTAAGATGAATTAAATTTGTTTGAAATGTGCAACTCAATGCATTGATTTTTTTTTTCAATAAATAAAATGCTGGACATATATATACATTTTTTTTTTTTTCGTACAAAAATCGCAGGTTCAGATTTCATGGCGAAATAATTCTCGAACAAATATAAATCACTGAAAGTACAAGTAAAACAGTATAGGTAAGAACCAGAAATAAAATAAAGTCACGTTTTTATAAATTTATATTGTCACCATGTTTTTATCTTGAAAAAAAAAATATATATATATATAATAAAAAAATACAACTTTTTTTTTTTTCAATAAAGATGTAGGCATCGTGTCGTGGAAAAAAATAGGGGAATATTTCTTCGCTAATATAAAACATTGGCAATCTTTATACGTATACTTAAACGAAGCTGACATAACGCCATCGTCATTTTATCGAAGTTTTACTTTAATTTTTAAGCAATCGTCGGTAGACTATAGACGTAGTAGGTAGATATGTCTTTGGAAATTTCATTTTCACGATATATGTAGGTACAGTATATGCATATTCGCTAGCACAAATGAATGAACGTTTTATTTGCAAACTGAAAAGTTAAACTATCATTTTTTAAGTTTATTTAGAGATGCATTTCAAGCGTACATTTGCCGGTGCCGGGTTTTCGGTGCTTTTTTTTTCACGGAATTTCGTTACGCCAAGTTTAAACGCGTTAAAAAGTTTTTCCTCTTTGAAGCAGCGAGCAATAGTGAGAAAAGGAGGATAAAAAAACAACGAAGAGGAAAAATACGCGGGAGCGAGACGGGTATTTTTTATCATGTGATATGAATTGAAATGAAGTTGATTCTATTAGGATTACAGGCGGCGACGACGACGACGACTGTCTTGACTTTTTGTTCAAGTTTTTATCTGCTAAAAACTTCTACACGAAGGTTTTCAGACAATTTAAGGAAAAAATGAAGAAAAATTTTCAAAAGCCGAAAAACAATTCGATCTGTTCGATGTGGAAGTTTGATTGCACCGGTTTATAAAGTAAAATGCATTCTCACCAATGGTGATGGACTTGACTTGAGCAACTAGGTATAATTTCGCCGACGTTTTTCAACTTGGTCTACAGGTATCGGTTGTAATAAGTATGGATTTAAAGTAAGAGTGACCGAGTTACTCGTATATTACATATTTGAGACAATATTTTTTCAGTCTAAGCAAAAAATATCTTAGTATAACCAACGTATACATCTGACAGGTAGATCTAGCCTGGATACGTACAATGCACCGAAAAGTATTTTGCAATTTGTTCGATACTCGATAGAGGCTGTATAGTTATATAGGTACTTTTTTCTCGGATTAAATTTGTTTCTTCACTTGATTCTTTGTAACGAAGTTACAAAAGAAAATATCATTTCCTTTTAGTACGAACAAAAATCCTTTATTCTTTTCCATTTTTCAGCTGTATTCGTTTTTGATATCGTGACGTGAAACAATTTTTCTTAAATTATCCATTTCTATTCAATGAATTTCCAACTATGTTCGAAAATATTGGCAGAAATGCGATGACAAATTGTCTTAAAAGTGTTGCGGTTGACTTTTTTATACTTACGTTTCGAGAGCTTCAGATTCCGTATAAATGTACGTATCACGTCTAAATGTATGGTACCTATCTACTTCCTTATATACTTTTTTTCTATCGCATGACAATTATTACCCGATTTGAGAAATGAAAATCGACGAGAGATGAGAACGTGAAAAAATTACGTTAATAAAATTGCATAATCATTCTTTCAAAGGAACAGCTAAGGGACGAGTAAATACGTTAATTCTGATACATCATAATGCTCGTACATTCGTCGGCACGGCGTCACTATACTCACGCAATTACCTAATTACCTATTATCCAATCGTCAGGAGAATACTAAACTTAGCCCATCCTTTTGAGTAACATAGGGCAAAGTTGGAAAGAAAGACTGAGCATTTGAAAATTTTCCGAATAAGTGCCATATTTCGAATTACGAAGCTTATTTTTTAGCTTGATTTTCGATATCATATCGTCAATGAAAACCAGGCTATTATAGTCTATCGATCAACCGCTGAGAGGGGGGTGGGTCAATAAAATCTGTTTTGGGGTTCTAGAAGACCATTCAAACGATTTTTAGTCATGTCAGATATTTATATTTATATTTATTTTTTATTTTTTTTTCAAACATTAAAATCCTTTACTCTGCTCGATACCAACCAAAATCGTGTTATGCCCCAATTTGGGGAGAGGAGGTACTCAGAGGCCAAAAGCACAAAAATTGTTCTTTTTTAAGTCGATCGATAGAGAATCTAAAGTTGCATAAAATACCCAAAAATCAACTTCCTAGATTAATTAGGAGGGAAGATATAGGGGTTTTTTCTCTTTTTGACCTTGAAAAATGGCTTTTCCTCTCCTATCTCCCCACCAAAACGAGCTAGGAAGTTGAAATTTGGTATGTGGATTCAGTAAAGACCATAGATGTGGTGGAGGGGGGTCTCGACTTTTCAGCTCCGTTACATCGTCTCATAGTTCCAGAAAAGTGGTTTTTTGGTCAGGTTTTCTCGTTTTTTGAATTTTTTGAGTTTGTTCTTCGCATAACTCTCCTCCAAATGGAGCCATAAAACTGAAGTTTTGAAGTTTGGTATGCAAATTCAGTAGAGACCCTATATGTGCCTTGGGGGGGGATCTAGACTTTTCAGCCCCATTTCACCCCTTCATAGCCTTAATATGTGGTTTTTTGGTCGTTTTTTCTTATTTTTTGAGATTGTTCTTCGCATAACTACCCACCAAAATGAGCTATGAAGTTGAAATTAGGTATGTGCAGTCAGTAAGGACCCTAGATGTGCCTATCGCGGGTTTTGAATTTTTAGCCTCATTGAACCCTTCCTACTCTCAATGCTGATTAGGAGAATTCGGTTGAAAAAGCATCGCAAAACAATGCTTTTTTTTAGCCATTTCATTTTTGAAAAATTTTTTAAAGTTTTTATACATTTTTTTTTTAAATTTGTCAACTTACGCAGTTCGAAAGAGACTCGTTCCATGTCAAAAGCACGGAAATCTAATCATGTGGTTTTTGATTTTGCTTAAATCTTTATGTGAGTCACCGAGTCCCTCTTAATGGTCTAATGAAGAAATCACCTTCATTTCGGCCTCAAACTACCATGTCCTGGTAATTTTCAAACGTTTCCAACAGTGACGTTGCAGGGGGAGGAAAATGGGTGAACGGTTCCCGGATGGCAAATTTCAGGAGGGCGGAAAAAATTAAATTACTTCAATAGCTGATCAGTGATTTTAATAATCATTTGTCTATTTTCAAAGCGCGCCATCTTTTAAAAATCTTATCTTATCAAAATTTCGCCCTCGCTTCTGCTCACTTTATTTATTTCTACGTGTACGAGATGAGGTCCGAGAATTTGAATTTTTTTTATCGCATACAATTCACGAAACGCATTCGAAAATTAAATGAATATTCAAAATCAACGAGCTGAAATTAGTAAGAACCGATGCCATGTCGTGTGCTTCCTTAAATTGTGATCGAAATTGCAAACTCTTCTGCTCCCATGGGCTGTTAAGATCCTAGTTTTAAAATTAGGTTCTCCTCAATCCTCGTAATAATTTTTCTGTTACATAAAAAGGAACACTAAATAACTTTTTTGCGCTTCATAGACAGTTGAGTTTTGATCTCAAAAATTCAACTTTCAAGTTTCAAAATTTTCTCTGCAATTTTGAATTTTCTTGTAATTTGTTACAAAAACGCGCAAACTGATTCATTTTTAGTTTAACCAATTCCGAAATATCAGCCTTCAAAATTGGGTCTTTTGATAAAAAATCGAAATATCGGAAATTTGCGAGGACCATAACTCCAATTATGGCGATTCCTTCACTAAACTAGCGAGAGGAACTCGTAAAAAAATTGAGAAAAATAGAAGTCCTAAAGTTACATTTGGGTGGTTTTAATAGGGAATCAGCCAGCTAACATCACTTATTAGAAACTAAAAAGTGATTTTAATAGGTGCACAGCGGCCGGACGTAGTATTTTTGAAATTTATTTACTGCTAGCTCACCTCTCAAATTATTACTTACGAGTTACGAACGTAAGCTCGGGGTGAATAAAAATTCCAGAGACAGTGCATACAAAGAGGTATTAGACCTACGAGTACCTACAAAGTAAGTGGTGAACGGAAGCGTTTCATTCAATATTCCAATCGTTCGGAACAGAAGAGAAAAAATAGGTACCAAGTAACAATGCTACGCTCATGCGAGTATCTAAATTAAATGCAAGATAAACAAGATTAAATTTATTGTATTACGTTTTATTTCTATCTGACAATGAAAATATTCAACCGCCATTGTGTAACTGACATGCGAATTGTAAAATGAACAGGCAAATGTAAGGTCATACAAGCGTATTATTACAAAATGAAACGTCTCCGTACAAAGACCATTCAATTTACAAAGGCATTTCAATTACCTGTCCCAAAATAAAATATCTTTTTCGAATTCGAATTCTTTAACATTACTTCGCAATTGTATTTTCGATACCAACGTTTGATGGTTTCTCTATACATAATTATAACTTTATAAGCACTATACCTACCCACCTACCTAGTTTTCTATTCCAAAAAAATTTTAAACAAATGTCGACTATTTTCTAGTATGCTTTTCATAAGAAGATTGCAAAAAAGAAAAACACGTTTTTTTTATATACAAAAATTTTAATAATTTTCCGTATAAATATAAAACACATGTATAGCATTCTACATTCAACTTTATAATAACTATAAACTACATAACATATCTACACGTACACATCATATTATTATATACGTAGGAGATTTGATAAGAAATATATGTATAGGTATGTATAGGTACCGAGCAGGCACCTATTACAATAGGAATATAGGTATTAAGATACTAGGCAGATATATACAAAAAATTGAAGTTTTGTAGACAATTTTATTTTTTAATGCGAGTAGTTAGGTACAATATAGCGATTCTATTTCTGATTAAATTCGCAAATAGTCTGTACAGCCACGAAAATTTTACGATGACGTATCATCTTGTTATTCGTGATTGTAATTCGAATAAAATAAAAATTATGGACACATCACTGTTCGTTAATGAAAAGATTTCGCGTTCTTTGGTAGGATGATCACAACTTCTAGCTTCTTCTATCAATCCAAGAGTTGGCTGAAATATAATACGAACATTAGACAAGATTGAAAAAAATATACATCTTAGATTAGGTATTCTTCACTGCCAAATCAAATTAGCATTAGGGCAAATTATAACCTACACAAATTTTGGCATCATGAAGCTAGCTCGTCAAAAAATTTTCTAAAATAATCAGCTATCGGATTCGTAGAGAGAAGGAGAAATGATACGCTGTCTTTTCTTCTTTAATTCATAAGTTTTTCCCTCAATATTTTTACACTTTTGTGTTTTAATTTTTCTACAGAAGAAATTATTTTTAAGCCACGCAAAAAATTGAAATTATTTGATAATCGTTAAAACAGATAACTGAAGCTTGAAAATATCCTAAAATTTCAAGTTTTATATTCACGATTGTGTCCTAAAAAAATTTTAATCTGAGCCACTGAAAACCTGAGGACAAACCACAATAATAAAGATCTTATCAATGCAAAAGTACGTTTTTGGAATTTTTCCGTCGGGGCAGGCACAGACAGATGTAAATATTTTCTTTTGAACCTCGTGGTTCGTTATTTTACGGGCTTTCCACCAAGTTGAATTTAGTTTAGGAATTTTTCTTTATTGTCCAAGGGCATCGTTCATTGCTTTTAGTGCATCCACCACTCAATAATCTGAGCAGAAAGCCTAAAAGTTGTTTCCCAATAATAAACGCATATCATCACAGTTCGCAAAACACTTCATCCCCACTCTTGATTTTTTCACCTCAGCCGCTCACTTACCTTGCCTTATGATATAATCGTTTTGCTTCTCTCATATTTACCTTCAAAATTATAATTTTTTTCTATTTTGGTCGAAAAAGGAATTGCAGGTGCATTCTCGTTCATTTCAAAAATTTAAAAGTTGCTCACAAAAAAATTGAAAAATTACAAATTTTTAGTCATGTTTTTTTTGCATTTATTTTATCATATTTTTACGAACCATTTCATTCCCATTTATAATTTTTATACTACACATACTCGAAAGTATATACCCTGTTTTAAGGCAAACGGCGTATTTTTATCACGATTAATTAATTTTTTATGAATTTTCAAAGTGAGTGGCAGGTTTGAATGAAAATAAAATTTTGAAAATAGCATATCTCAGTTCCTTTTAATTTTTTGGGTATGTTAACCATCATACATGTAAGTGTCATGAGTTGACTTATCACTGATATAAGGATAGCGCTGTTAATGCGGAACACCCAGTATAGAAGTATGTGAAAAGAGGCGGAGTTTGATGATTCGCTTGGGGGAGGGGAGCTAAACCCCCAAGATTGTAAACAAAAAAAAAACAGAATGAATATTTTCACTTGAGCTAACGGAAAATGTTTTTGTTGTGTAGAGGGAATTTTTGGTGTGAAATGGAAATAGTACACAAATGAGTGGAAAAATTTATGGCAAAAATTTTTTTCGCAGCATTGTAGTACTTCATCCCCATTAAAGATATCCAAAATAGGAAAACATCGCACGGCTGCTTCGTCTCCAATATCCTGATTTATGCCCCAAAAAAAGGTTTTTTACCAATAACCTTTCCTAACATTGTTCCTAAACGCGATAGAGAAAAAAAGTCGGATCTAAAAACGTAGCTGGTAAAAATTTTCAATAAAAAAGGTTTTCAAATTTTTTTTTCGGAAATCGGTTGAAATACTTAAAAATCAGTTTAAAAAGGAAGCGTTATGCGTTAACGTGATGTTCCGCGTAATGTTTCTGTCGCGCCGCGAGAGCCAGCGGCCAACGTTCATAGACACACGGGCTCAATTCTCTTTCAGCATACTTGAACGAACCACCTTCGTGTTAAAGAAATACTTATTGTACGAATAAAGATACAATATGCATGTAATATTTTAAAATTACTTTATTATAAAATAGATTTATTCTCATCGCAGTCTTCACAATTATCTGACTTTGGATCATTTATATTTCATTCTGATTCAATATCAAATCGACTACGGGAGATGAAATTGAAATAATGCATTTAGCCATCCAAAATTGATGTCCTATATTCATTTCAGAGGGATTTTCTAAAAAACATTTTCGTCACAGTTTTTCGGAAAATTTTGGACAAACGCAAAATGTGATATTTTTTACAAGATCTTTAAAAAATGGGGTAGTGGTGAAAACTTGCTATAAACGATTATTTTGTCTTTAAATATGTGTAATAATTGCATTTTTATAAAAAATTTCAAAAACATTTCCACCGATTTTTTGAAAATTTTTGAACTCGGAGTAGGTTCTGCAGATTGAATAAATTGAGTTACAAAATTGAAAATTTTACCAAATTGTTTTGGAGGTCATTTTGCAACTATTTTGACCCCACCGTTAGCAGATTTCTAAAAAAGACGAAATTTGACCCATCCCCGCGTGTCTACGAACGTTGGTCGCTGGTTCTCGCCACGCGACAGAAACATTACGCGGAACATCACGCTGCCGCATAACGCGACTTTTTCAAACTGATTTTGAAGTGTTTCAATCAATTTTCGAAAAAAAATTTGAAAACATTTTTTATTGGAAATTTAACCAGCTACATTTTCAAATCCGGCTTTTTTTCTCTATCGCGTTTAGGAACAAAGTTAGGCAAGTTTATTGGTAAAAAACCTGTTTTTTGGGGCACACCAGTCCGATGTTTTTCGGTTTTGGATATTTTATTTAGGCGACGAGGTGCTACAATCCTGTGAAAAAAAATTGTTACCATAAATTTTTCCATTATTTCGTCACTTTTTGCGCTAATTTAACTGGACTAAAATGTACGAATGTCCGAATGAAGCGAGGGCGAATTTTGAAAAAAAAAAATCAGATTTTCAATGGAAAAAAGGTACATTTTTCGAAGCTTTCGATTCAGTTTTGTAGGTTTTACGAGAAAAAATATCAAGTTTTTTTTAGCAAAATCATTTCAAAATGTTACAAATAGGTATTTCAATGTTTTCTTCAATTTTCTTGATGTGGTAAACATTTTTTTTAAATTTAGTTTGTTTCTGAAAATTTTCAGTAATTTGTTAGATATTCATTATACACAGAAAAAAATTTTTTAAGGGGGGGGGGCTAATTCAACTCCTAAAAGGACTTAGTCCCCTGCTCCCTTGAATCCAACTATGTATTCAATTGATTTTTAAATACCCACCGTCATTTCGAACCCTATAAGATTTGACCAATACGAGTATGCGTTGCTTTAATGCATAATGCTACATATGTACTAAATATAACAAACGTGAAAATACTCTTCATTAAATTAAACGAGAAAATAGAAAAATAAATAGCTGCTCGTTATACAAACTAAACAAAATATATCAACGCAATACTCGAAAATAGCAAACGCATTACCAGCATAAGCTAATCAACATCTCATCGTGGTAACTAGGTAGTGTAGTTTTAGGTACACATATAGTATTACGTGTATAATAAAAACGTCTTAGGAAAATTATTATATTTGCGTAAGCGTGTAAATGAAATATATTGCTACAATGATGAAAAAAAAAAAAAAAAAAAAGGGAACAAGAAATGTAAAAAAAAAAAATGCTGACATCGGGTAAATATAATGTAAAAGTGTAAAAAGTAACAGACGTCACGACACTGAATAACAAATTGTTGTCAATGCAAACGTGACGAGAATATGTGAATTACAGAAGCGAGTTGAATTCTGAATATTTTGAGTATCGATAATTTTTTTCCTCTTTACGGTTAAGTGATGAAAAAAAAAAAAAAAAAAAAAAGTCGAATTTAAAATTATTTTCCACTAGGTAGGTACCCACATGTGAATAACTTGTATGCGACGTAGGTTCATACAGCATATAACATACACACAGGTTGATTAAACATGCGTTACCATATCATTGGGCGTCTCGTCAGGGAATAGCGTGGAAAACTTGAAAAACGCAACAGACATAATAACGATATTGATAATACTATTTGTTATCAACGTATTATAAAAGTTAAACGCCTAAAATGTCGTTGTTTTTTTTTCCCCTCGCAACAAAATACATTTCGCACGCGTTGACTTTAATGATACACTCGAAAAGCCGCGTGAGAATTGCGCGAATTACATTTGTAATGCGTTTACCAAGGTATACGCTGCTGGAAAAACCAATGCGGAAATCAAATAGGCCATGCCATAGTGTACAGCCATCATACGTAGGTCTAGGTACCTATATAACAAGCATAATCTACACGCTATGGTATTTCAAACCAATTTATATCTTGTCTTACCTGTATAGTAGACTTTTCTTTTCATACTAACGTCGCATATTTTCTCCTACGTCAAAACATGATGTATGAATAAAGATATACGTACATAAATACATATCGTAAGTACCTATACTTATACCTATACCTATACCTATATACCCTACGTACTACATTTACGTAAAAGATTTACACACGCTTCGCAGATTCTGCTATTACGTGTACGTACGCATTATGTACATGGGCATCGTACCTACATAAGTTATATGGATAAGAGATACACACACACACACACACATAAACAGAAGGAGAGACAGATGAAAATGCATTGAAATTGAATACCCATTCGATTTGATCGAACTCTATTATATGTATGTATAGTGTAGGTAGTAGGTACATATAAATACTATGGATATACTAATACTCGGAAATTTTATTATCAATAGTATGATTTGTTATATCTACTGCTACGTAAGCGATAATATTGTCAACGATTTTTTTTTTTTTTTGTTTATTTCCAGAGTAGATATAGAGGCATCAGGTGATAGGTACTTCGCTCAGTTACTCAAATCAAATAGTTCCCTCAACATATTCAGCATTTTTAATACTAGCATAAGGTATACATAAGTACGTCTGTTTGGTTATTTTTTTTATTTTATTTTTTACAAGCATATAGTTGGTAAATTACCCTTTCAAGATATACACCGCATAAGTTAGGTATATGAAATTATTAAAAATCACACCGAAGCGGTTCAAATAAAAGCTTTAATATTCAATATTAGTTAATGTTGCGTGTAACGTTGAATTTAATGGAAATTGTGTAACGATGCATAACACTTTTTCCCCTATATTTCATCATTTGTGAACAAATCTAAATCTGTTTAACCCCGAAATATTCCTCAATTAACGCGTTTATCAACATTAAACACATAGTCACAAAACAAAGTATATAAAAGGTACAAGGTAGAAAGTAGGTAACTACGTTGAAAATATTCTATATATTTTGTTATGATAATATGCATAAATATAAGTAGAGTTGCATTCACACTTCACATTGCGTACAGATATTTTTTTCAATCGAGAAACGTTTTTCTAATTTTTTTTTTTTTTTTTTGTATCGGGTGCTCAACAGCTCATTAAACATGCTAACTCATTAACGTCATCTATCTTTTTTTTTTTTTTTTGTTATTTCGGTCTAATTTGAATTGAAGGAAATAACTGATGATCGTTTCTCGTTTACCTCTTTTTTCCTTGTATGAGGGAACGCAGATACCTATTTATTTTGATTTGAAGCTGCAGTTCATCGAAATCTCTACATTTATTTCACTTCTTAATACTGCGAAAAATTAAATTAAGGAGTCGTTTTGAATACGTAAATACGTACTAGGGTGGGCTAAATTTTCCTTTTTTTTTTTTTTTTGGAAAATTTGAAAACGGCGGTCAGTTCCGCCAATTTAATTTTTTTTAAACTTTCAAAACTAACTTAAAGTTCAAAAATCTAATTAAGATATATATTTCAATCCAAAATAATCATTGACGAGAAGTTTTCATCATTACCTCTCATTTCAGGGCATTTTAAAAATGTCTTTTTGCGCGTTTTTTCACGGTTTTTTGAAAAACAACGATGGATTTTTTTTTTTAAAGAAAAGCCTCCTTTCAGTGGATTTAGGATGTCAATTTTAAACGATTAAACGTAGTGTTTCGATTTTATTCTCCTCATAGCATTTTTCAGTGGCACTCTAAAATGATAATTTTTCCCATCTTTAAATATAAATTTGTTGAAAATTGAAGAATGCAGTTTTTGAATAAATTTTCATCAAAAGGGATACATATCATGTATTTTAGATTTTCAAAGGTAGCTTTAAAGGAGGAAGTTTCTAGTTTTTATGCGCACTATTTTTTGGGTTTGATTTTATAAATATGAATTGAATCGAAATTTTGAAAAAACGGACTTTTTTAACGACCAAAAGGTGCATTTTAGGGAGTTTCGAGGAAAAAAATTATTATAGATGTAAAAAATTTTCAAATTTTTTGGCCTCAAGGGGGAGGGGGGTTCAAAACTCTAAAATCACCCTCTCGCCTACGTCTCTGCACTGAAAAGGGTCAGAGTGGAGAAATAGATCTTAAATGGATGAAGGTAAGTATACTCGGTTTATTTTATCAAGTATTTACTGATGAAAAAAATTTCTAAAGATGTAAAAAAAAATTATTTTATTTTTTGAAATTTTTTGAAAATTTTCAAGCTTGAAGTGAGTTACGTAAGTTTGAAAAATTGATTCGGTGGGCTGAAATTTTAACCGCACTCTTTTTAGGCCATTCCGCAGCTATTGTGGCTTCGCTATTTGAAAATTTTGAAAAAAAGCAAAATTCGATCCACCCTAGTACATACGTAATATGCAGATGTACCTCAGAAAAGAAATGAGATTCGATTAGGTGCAATAATGAAAAATAAAATTCCAATCGTAAAAAATCAGGTAGTCAATGGGGCGTTTTAATTTTAGTTTTTTTTTTTCGAAACATGGAGGGTGTATGGGAAAACAGTTGCGAAATAATGTCAAAGATTATGGTAAAAATTTGGGGTTTCCAATTTAACCCTTACGCCACCCCTTTTTAATTTAAAATTTCGAAATATGCATAAAAAATCGGAAATTTTTTTTTTGTTTTTTTACACCACTGAATATCAAAAAGAAAAACTTTTCCAATTTTTTGCGCTTTTCAAGAGGTTCTAAAATCATGTTTAAAAATGAAAAAAATCGAACACACGTGTATGTCGAATTTTTTTCCAAATAAAAAAGCCGAATAGAATACTTTTATTCATTATGTCATAAAAACGATGAAATTTTGTATTTTTACTTCATTACATTGGAAAAATTTTAAATAATTGATTTTTTCCATTTTTAAACAGAATTTTAGAACTCCTGAAAAGCAGAAAAACTTGCGAAAAGTTTTTTGTTTACCTCATGGTGGTCCACTATGGCATGCTAGCACCAAAGAAATCGAAAAACGAAAACAAATTTTTTTCGATTTTTTACGTATATTTCGAAATTCTAAATCAAAAAGGAGTGGAGTAAGGGACAAGTCGAAGACTCCAAATTTTTACCACGTGCATTTGACGTGACGTCATTTCGCAACTTTTCTTCATACCTCCCTCCAGCTTTCGAAAAAAAATTAGAATTGAAACATCCTAATGGCCAATTCCTCAGGTTGGAAACTTTGGTATCTCGATTCTTTTGAAAATTTTTGCAAAATTTAATTGAAAACTGCAAAAAACAAATAATATATCCGTTTAATATTGACGAACTCCGCTTGAGTTCTTCACCTTTAGTAGACCTAAGCTCTGCAGATGAGGGGAGAGGGAATTTGTTCCATGGCAGGGTTATTTTCAAGGGCTCGCCAAAAATCTTTAATAACAACTTTCAACATTGTCTCGTAAATTCCAAATAGATTTTCAATCAAGTATAAATTTTTACGTAATTATACATTTTTGCTGAATTGAAAAAATATTTTTTTGTTTGAAAAAATTTTACTACAGTTTAGGAGTCTACCAAGGTATTTGAATGTTTATAATTTCGGCTCTCGCTTCGCTCGGGCACATACCAATGCATGTCAAACATATTCAAAGATGTAAATTGAAAAAGTGAAAAAGGGTGGTATGAAAAAATGGCGAAAAAATTTTAACAAAAATAAATTAAAAGTGAAACTAAAAATCATTCGTACAAAATTTATTAAATACATCGTCATTGTTTTATTTGAAAAAAAATTTCACGTTTAATCGAGCGTACCAAAAGTTTTTTTTTTTTCATTTTTAGGTATTTTTATTTAATTAAGAATAAAAAAATTGCACATAATCGAGGCAGGTACTGCATCATTCAAGTCAGTAAAGTCTTTTTTGCGTATACACGTATTTACCTATATTATAGATACCTAAATTCTTGAGTGGAATTCGATAAACACCGAATTAATTTAATTAAAATACAAATGTTAGATATTGGATTTTAGTATTCAAAATTCAATACTTACGTCCTTAGAAGCAATTTTTTTGAAATCAATATTCGTTCGAACAGTTCTATTTGAAATGCCTTGAGTGGGCCTTGAATTATCTCCTAATGGTCCCAAGGACGCTTCTTTTGAGCCACGCTTTAAGTTCCTTAACGCAAATAGCTAAACCAAAAAAACAACAACAACAACAACAGTACAGTAGTTTATAAACAGAGATTTTTAAAAAGGAATCAATAATGCTCAATTTTGCCTCCTACGAAAAATTATGAGTAAGCAGATAAATATACCTATAAGACTCTTACAATTTTTTTTTTTCTTTTCTAATATCAAAAAAATGTGTAATTTCTCACGTTTACATCGAAAAAGTACGTACAAAACGAAAACATAAATGTATTTAGGTAGGTAAGTACAGAAAAGTCGTGATTGTCCAACACGGTTAGATTTTACGCTGAATTTAAACGTATAATTGATTTTTATATCTTCAACACCTCGAAAAGCTTCAAATATACTCGAATTTTATTCATAACACGCGAGACTATATACCTAACCAGCTACCTACCTCAGCAATAATACTTTTATAACTGAATTAGATGCACACGAAAAACCAGTAAAATCGACATTTGTACCTATTCTTTTATTTGGTGGCCTATATACTTTTTTTTTTTCTTCATTCGTCAGTATTATCGTAAAAATAGGGCTATTAATGATTTAAGGCCGCAAAAGGTACACAATTTAACAAAACTACTATAATTTACTTATCGCGTTTTTCAATCAAGTAGAAACCATAAAAACGCGAGCTGTGAGCTTTTAATTGAATAATTTCGACTTTAGATTTTTTACAACAAAAGGAAAAAAAAGGTAGATAAGTATTTGACGGGATGAGTAATTCGTATTTTTTTTTATAGATACCTACTAACCTCGGATTTGGTGATAAATATAGGCTTATTTAAAATTATCCAAACAGTCGTTTCCCAACAACCTGGGTACGTTAGAGATCCTTCGTAAGTCATGTACGATATCGTTTCTGGTAAAAAATGTTGAAACGATAAGTGTTGTATTGGAATTTTATTTCCTGAAAAAAGATAAATTCACGATGCATTATTTTGCCAGGTGTGGTTACTTACTTTACTTACCCAACATGGATTTAGAGCTAACAAATATTATGTTAAGTGCTTAAAAATAACAGTCGATGTGATTTTTTTTTTTTTTTCAAATTGTATCGTACATTACTTACATATATTTACGTAGATAGATAGGTAGGTAGGTAGGTATTTTTTTAATGGTATTGTCGCGGCGGGTTGCGCCATATTCAAAAATACATATGTACGTAAACATTTAAAAAGATGAAGCGAATAAAAAAAAAAAAACTTTCCCGCAATATTTACAAAAAGTAAAATAGCACGTTCTTTCTTAAGTAAACAACTCTTGATTTTCGCGTCAATAAAATACTAGACATTTGTAAACTAGGTGGTGAAAAATTGGTTCGCAAAGTGTATCTACTCTTCTTTTCTCTAGGAATAGATATAATAATTGATTAGCTTTTTAAAAATTTCATATAGTAAATAGAAGTACCTAACTAAGCAAGCATGAATGACGTTAACATCGAAAAAATTCGTAGATAGCGATTTTTAATCGATTACATAGATTCGATGAAAATTAATCAACGTATCGAAATCTTTATAGGTAGTATCTTCGAGATATATATATATATTTAGCTGCCTACGTACCTCTACTTAGTACGTATACGTATAGATATCGAATTTCAGGTATGTATATAGCTATGTATGCATACAGCATCACCTATTGAAAATAAAAGCAATCTCATCGTCTTCGATAAGTTGTAGCAAAAGGAGAAAAAAAAAAAAAAATTCAAAAACTCAATCATAAAAATTGCCAAGCTTTGCCATAATAAACGCGGGTTTTACTATGTATTATTTTCTTAAGAATAGCGAAAATGAATGAAAGCATAGCAGAAAATCTTGCAAGATGATGTTTCCAAGTCCGGAAATAAAAAAAAACCTAAAGAGTGGCTTCGTAAATTGAATTTTTCTGGTTGCTTAACGACGCTGAGGGCTTTTTGTTGGTATTTGGGTTTCTCATTTATGAATGAGGTTATTTTATTTATTTGGTTTTTATTTTATTTTGATGAAATTATATAGGCTATGGCGATCAATATACCGGATAAAGCTTAAATTTAATCTGGAATAGTTTGTGCTCTTAAACTTTTATCATGTCGTCGCATAAAAATAGAAAAATGTAATATCTTACCAAAGAGTTGAAACTAACGTATTTGAAGGGAGAAAAAAAAGTTTTAGGAATCATTTACCTTCGATACTGTTTAGGTGGGTATTACAGGCTATTCAAATTTTTCTTCACTCAAAATCAAACGCTTTCGAACTTACAGACTTTCATCTTGATTTACCATTGTGTTAGACGATGTTATACGAATGCGAGCTTATTTTAAACTTTAGCTATGCGCATAGTAACTTTGAATAGTAAATATAATCTTTACACGCTTTTATATACGTTTATTCGCGCAAGTTTACTTATACGTACATAGGTACCTATGAGTATAAAGCATCGGAAAACAACGACTTCGATAATGCTCGGCTCTAGTTTTAATTAAATTTAACGTACACAACTTTCAAAATGTTGTAGCTAATTTTTCTTTTGAATCACGTTCCGATAATGTTTCTTTATACACCTGTAGGCTATGAGGGTAGTCGGGTGCGTGGTTTTGTGTTAAAAATTCACAAGAAATTTCCCATTGAACGTGTATAGAAAAGGTACTAGCAACGTATCTTCAATTTGACAACTGTTCGTGTATTTCAATAATGAACACGATGCGACGTGTACTAAAATATACACGTATCCTCGGGTCTGATGTAATATTACATGCTACATAGTTGTACCTCTACCTACATACGTACGTAGTTGCTTAGGTAGTAGATAGATCTAGGTGTAACCTGTTTCTTTCTTAGAGTATACATTTTCGTAAACATTCGTTTATATTTTTCTTGTTTTTTTGAGCTTTAGAAATTCAAAAAAAAAAAAACAAACAAACAAGAAATAAAGAAAATATGGTTCGACGTTCATGAAAATTTCATCATTTACTCACCTGCTCAACACCGACAACCTACAAAAATTCTAGAAATGTTTGTACTCTTTGCATCCGCTTGTTGAAAATCAAATTTCTCGAGAATTCTAGAATGGGTGATGATAGATGGTAAAAAATGTCGCTGAGTATGTTACTGGTCAAACCCGAATTCCGGATAAACATAAATTTCTTAGGCCAAACCAGAATATCCTGTGAACCTTAGGATTGTTCTAGTTCATCCCAGGACTGTCTAGTTAAGTCTGGGACAAACCAATTTTGCCAGAGAATGTTTCTGGAATGACTAGTTTATCCAAACAAAATTTGTTCAAACTGGTTTGGCATGCGGATATTTCTGGAAAAACCAGTACATCCGATGAAGAATAAGACAAACCGGTTTCATCTGACAAAGGTATATTGCGGAAAACCAGCTTTTTCAGCAATATCTGCGCGACGATAAACTAGTTCGTCCTATTCCCCATCAAATGTACTAGTTTTTTCTAAAATATCCGCAGGCTAAACCAGTTTGGATAAGTTTTGTTAGGATAAACTGGTTATTCCTTAGACATTCTCCGGCAAAATTGGTTTACCCAAGGATGAACTAGAACACTCTAAGGGCCGTAAGATGTCCTAAGTTGGCCTAGGAAATTCGCGTTTATCCGGATTTCGAGATTTGACAGGTAACATATGCATAGTTTTTACATCTTTGGGTATATTATGTCGGATCTTTTTAAAGGAAAGGTTTTAGCAGGAGTATTTAGGCAATAAGGAAGAGACGGGTCAATAAAAAATTTAGGCAATTTTTCCTCTCAGGGAAAAATTGTAGATCATGGATATGTAATGCTGAAAACGATTTATGAGTTGAAAAGTTTTTTTTGATGCTTTCCTATCCCCCACAACGAATTTTTAAATTTTTTTTAAATAAAAATCCCAGAACCTTCAATTAACCTTGTATAGTATATCTTTGGTTAGATTTACATATATCAAGTGCAAAAATTAAAGAAAAATCAAGAACTTTACATCAAAAACATCAAACATTTTTTAATTTTTTAAATTGACATCCATGTCAATATTTTAACATTGAGTGCTAAAGTAATCAATTTTTTCCATCCCTTAAGACATAATCATGTTTTATCACGAGTTTTAATATTTTAACATAAAATACAGAAATCTTTTATCATCATCTTTCATGCCAAGTTTTTGATCAAAAACTTCAAATCAAAAATCAAATACTCAACTTTGACATTTCAACATAAAGTCCAAAAATCAGTCATATTCATCTCTTATTGCGAGTTTTGTCAAACTTTCTCACCCTTAAGACATATCCATGTTAACATTTTAACATGAAATCCAAAAATCAAAAATATCTCACCGAAAACCCAACACTTTTACAGAATGATCCCCCTCCCCCCAGTCCTAGATGTATCTATGTCAACTCAGACATTTTAGCATAACGTCCAAAAATCAGCTGGGCTCATCTTTCATTGTGAGTTTTATTAAACTTTCCCACCCCCAAGACATATCCATTATAAAGCGTTGATATTAGTCCTACGTCTAGGACTATAAATAGAAACACCTTTACAGCTGAGAATATGTGCATTGGTTCGAAAACATACACGACACATTGAACACCAAATAGCACATCTAAAGGAATAGGCACATCAATGTTAAAATTGACACATTATCCGCAGGGAGACCAAACTAAGAATGGTATGCTCGCGCACTGTATTACCAATCGGTAACGTGACAAGATCCGAAGCCGCAGTGTTACCACCTTGGCACAGAGGGCCATCCTTCCCATCACACCGTGTTGATATTTTAACATAAAGTCCAAAAATCAAATCCCATTTCAACATATTGGCAAAAGTCACTCATAATAATGTTTAATTTTTTTTAATTTTTATATTCTTTTATTTTTGTATTTTTTTTCACATTTATTCAGCTTGACTTAGACATTTTAACATGAAGTTCAAAAATCAAAAACGTAACGTTTTCACAGAATGACCCCTAGCTCTAAGATATACCCATGTTAAAAACTGTACTTTTGGCCAGGTGTATGCTTCTCGCAATTTGTTTCTAGCTTTTTGCAGTGGCAGGTTTCTCTACAGCTCACCAAAATCATTTTTTTTCCTTCGTTAAACGTCAATTCCTGACCAATAATACGATTTTTGAACGCTATCGAGCGGCCCATGACTTCATAAAATTTGAAAACGTCTTGGAAGTGTAATACGTAGTAGATTATGAGACAGGAGCGGAAAGTATGCGATCAATGAGTGCGAAATTTTCAGGTGCAAGGCAAAGCCGAGCAACTAAATTTCATCTTGTACGAGTATACTAATTTAATTTTAAATGAGAGGGAAAAAAAATGGAAAAATTAACAAAAAATTAAGAACTGATATCATAAAATAATGTAACAGGAAAACTGTGCCTTCGTCATACCACAGGAATTTCTTTTAAGTTGCTAGGTCAAAGAAGGGGCCTTGCTAGCCCTCCCCCAGTTTTTAAAGTATATTTTCAAGTCACATTTAGTTTTCGAAAAATCTGAAAAAACTCCTCAACACACTCCCCAGGTACCTCCACTTTCATACCAAATGTGAAAAAAGAATCAGTCGAAAATTCGCCGAAAAGAAAAAAGTAACGAGTAAACCTGGCCTATAATACATTTTTCACTACCCCATCATTCGGCTAATGACGAGATAAAAAATCGTGAATATGGTTATTGCATAAAAATCATTCTTTAAAGGGTTCCTTAAAAATGTTTATTTCGATACTGTCAGGCAGATCGCTATGCTTAGCCCTGCTATAGTTTTCAAGTTAGAAGCAAATTTCCCTGCATTAGGCGGATATAAACTTCATATAACATTTTTAAACCTTTGCCAACTTCTCTAAGTTCTTACCTATAACTCGTATTAAAAACATTTTTGGATATTTAAACTAGAACTAAAGAGTTGACACTGAAATATGTATTTTTATTATCAAAACTATTGCAGAGAAAATGCAGAGGAAACCCGGTATTTTGGAAAGGCCTAACTTTCTATTGACTATGCACCTCTCTTATTAATGTGGAAGTTTATTATTTTTGTCAAAAAGCAGTTTCCAAATATTAGGCTAAAAATTTCATTAAAAATATTGATACCAAAATTCAGCCACTATATTTCACTTTGGAAACAGAAATCATCGGTGGATTTGCTACTTTATCTGGTCTGTGATAAATTTACTCCTCTTTACGTATTAATTAAGCAAAACTCAAAGTATAAGAAGGTTTTAGCCTTTTTGAAACAATTCAAAAATATGAAGAATTTTACGTAGGTACTATATTCGTATCTTTTCGGGGTTTACTAAAAAAACAGGCAAGTTTAACATGACATTTCATGCAAAACTTGAGCATTGGACAGACATAACGCCGGTTCGTTTGTTGTCATATTTTGCTTATTAAATAAAAACACTCGAAGCGGTCAATTCTTCAACTCGAATACAAGGGGAAAAGTCAGTACACAACATTGCCAAAACAAATTGTCTGATTTAACAGAAGAGTATATGTTGAAATATTTATCAATTCGCGTTCGCGTTGTGCAACAACTGGTAATTTTCCACGTTCAAAGCTCGCTTCACAATTTACATTTGTTAGCCTTTATTTTGTTCGCTTTCTTTTAAGAACGATGATGGGGTTATTTGAATAAGGTTCATCATTCGCGTATATGTGTAGCAAATTTGTGAGATAGGTACCTATCTGTTACAATTGGAACTGTAATAGAGTAGGTATCAGCGATAACAACAGTGTATGATATATCTTCATAGCGAAACAAAGTTGCAATTTTCTTCGTTTACGAAAATTGATTTTAATGAATACTATACAAGAGGCTGTTCAAAATAACAGATCATCTCATCTAATTAAAATTTCTAGGGTTCTCTCATTCGTATTTGCTCATACAGTGTGTGCAATCGTTTGAAAATTACTCGCGATCTCTTCCTCAGCGCGATTTTTCATTTGAATCACCAACATTAAATAAAGAAAAATTTAATAAATTTGCTAGCTAATAAAAATTTCAAGTTAGTACTTCTGGTTTAAATTCTTAATTTTATTAAAACATAGTTATTCATTCTTTAACAGACAAAAAAAGCAAAATTCAGATTTTTAATTTTTTTTATTGAACGAGAATTGAAATTTTATTCAATTTTTCGACCGGTAGATTTTTAAGTAGCAACCAAAATTTGAATTTTTTAATCGAATGAAAACTAAAAATGATGATGATAACAATGATGACATAGTGTCCAACGAATTTTGGGGACAGAAACTTCTTTCATAAGTTTTGCACTACCACTAGTTTACAAAATTTTTTCACCATCATTCGAAAATTAAAAATATTGACCCGATCCAAACCCCCCGTCTCGAAATAAAAATCTTCACATTCGAATAGGTTTAGAAATTTTTTCTAAATTTATTTCGAGTAAGCATGCGTTTTTTGTTCGAAATTCCGAAGGTTGATAAAGCGTGTTTTTACGGCAAACTGAGTAGGCAATTCTATTAACCGGCATACTACTGGTCGAGTGGAGTGATCATTAATTCATTATGATGGGCGAATGTTATTCGGTTTTGGGTAAATAAAAAATTAATACCAACCGATTTTTCAAACAGCTATTTTTTAAATTTTCACCATTTAAAACAATTTTTGTATTGTCGCATTTATAGGAAAAATAATTAAAACAATCACCAAATCAAAAAATTCTTATCAACTTGGAAATGAGAAAATTTTGATTAAGTACATCGCGAACCTCAATTCTATAGAAAATTTGAATGTAGATTATCGATTGAAAATTTAATTTTCTACAGTTTAATTTATTATATTTTTCTAGAATTTAAAAAATATAAATTCGTCAACTTTCAACGAATTTGCGGGCTACCTAAAAATCATAAAATACGAAAATGAACCACGTAGTCAGATTCAGTACCTCAAATCGCACCTTTTTAGTGCTGGTCGTCGGGAAAACTGCTACTTTTCGGCATCCAGAAATAAAACCCCGTGTTTTTTTTTTTCATAAATATAGGTACTTTAAAATGTTCTAGCGCCACCCTCCGATACCTAAAGGAGCTAAAAAATTTTATGGAGGAGAATGGGGGGAATTTCAAAACTCAATGGGTATCTTCATTTTTCTGATCTATCCTAACGCGTAATTATGATTATGAAGAGATCCCTCAAACTCCTAATTCTGAAACTGAAACGTTTATCGCACACTGCACTATACCGAACTTTTTCGGAATATACTACACCAAACATGTTATTGCCTGTAAGTAACTACATTAATGGCTTTCCTCATCGAGAAAAAATAATATCGAAGGCATGTAAGAATTTCTTGCAGTTCCTTTGAAAATTGTTTCTATAACGAGAACGAGAAGGGGAGAAAAAAGATAAGCGTCACTTCTTCGACCGTTGGCAATGTATTTCAGACGATTATCCATTACAAACATTACAATAATCCAACAGTGTAATATTTTCTTGTAGTATTTATCTAGCTAAGTCCATTATTGCCGCATGAAATGAACTCCAATATCCGTAAAAGTTTATGCGCATTATTTTTCATTTTCCTCGGTTTCGAGTAAATATCAATTTTTAATTGCGAATCGTTTCTTGGCGGTTCAAATGACTACACAAAGTAGGTAGGGACATATTATTCTTCGAATAGAAATTCAACCCATCAAATGTAAACAATTCCTAACGTCACGAAAACTCCTCACTTTTCCATTTCACGAATAGGTATAGATTTATGCAACAAAACGAGCGCTAAGTTATTCAAGCACTTTACTATGCATAAGCTCTTTTTTTTTCATCATAATTTTTTTTTTTTTTTCATTGTGAAATTATATTCCGAGAGGAATACCGACTTTATTTACGGCTTCACATAAACGTAAACGAAAGTAAAAGTAATGTATTAAAATTAATGACGTTAAACTTATTTCTTTCGGATACTTTGGCCGTAACACCATTTTTTCTCTCTCAACTGTCACTATTCTATGCATTATCTGGTAAAACTTCAAAGCTTAAAAATACCTCGTGAAAGTTTCCTTCCATATTAATACTTGAAAAATTTACAATTCAAAATTTCATTTTGCGAATTTAAACCGCGATAAATTTTAGTTGGCGTATTTTTTTTCTCCAACTCGTATACAGCGAAAATTATTAGCTTAAAATGAGTAAACGAAAATAGTAGGTAAATTAACAAGCTAAATAATTGTCACCCCAATAAAATCTACGTTATCCGTCTCACTCACCTTTGAATTTTACGTCTTTGAAAGATGTCGTGATAATCCTAATATCCGACGGGCTGGACTCATTCGCGATCTGTCAACGAGATAACATAACGATAATTATTTTCATTATGTAAATGACAAAACCACCCTAGTATAAAAATTTTCTAATGGTTTTGATGTGGTATTAAAATATTACAAGGCTGTTCCCGCATATTTTCGATTATTTATCGTTCAGTGGTCGTCAAACGTCTCGCTGTTTCATAATTTTAATTCCAAATTATTATCGCATTGCGAGTATTACACGTAGAATTAGCTCGTCTGCAGTGATTACCGGTATATATGGATACAAAGCGTGTTCGTAGGATTGTATTTTTTCTGATATTGGTATCGTCTTATGTAAATCTGAAACCCGCGATACCACTGAGAAGAGGAGCTCAATACGATTTCAATGCGTTTTTTGTTCTGAAATTATTTTGGATAAATAAATAGCTTCCGAACAGTGGCAGTTCAAAAAAATTTGAATGACCTCTCCCCATACACTAAATTGTTTATGGGATTCCCTCCTTCTTGAGCCACTAAATTAGCTACAATTATTTGCACCACTGTACTTCATTTACTCAAATATCTTAGGCATTAAGGTCACATTAAAGCTTCATAATGTAGCGGCAGATTGTATCGTTGTCATCACTATAACTGCATACTTCAGATTTGAACTCAGTAGGGTGACAGTGAAAAAAAAAATGTTTAATTAAAATCGTAGTTCACCATTAAAATATGCCACTACATGCAGGAAAATGATCCCCAATGTTTCAGCCTTCTTAGCTGATATTAAGCCATGCTACTGGACATTGTGATGATGATGAAAATGATCAAAATAATGATCAACACTAATAATAGTAGACATCTCAAATAGTTCATATGTATCGAGTTTGGTTTTGTAGGAAGAACGCGTTATCGCATCGTTATGACAATTTAATAACGCGATTCTTAGTATAGGGGATGAAATACAATAACACTCGACTGGTGCACGTACATTCGTTTGCCTGTCCGGAAATATGAAGAATGTACCATGTAGCGATGAATTAAGTTTCTTAGAAGTATATGGAATATGATTTTTGCTCAAATTTTCGAATTGGCCGATCATTCTGAGTGTTTGGTAAATATAGTTCATTTGATTCATTTAGCTCGTTTTGAATAATGGGCACGAGAAAAAAAAAGAGAGGTTTAGAGTGATTTAAAATCTTATCTGGCCATAAAAATTGCATCCATATTTGAAAAGATAAATGCATTTTTATTAAAACTGCAATCTTAACGCACCGATTCGGATTGTGTACTCAAATAATTGAAGGATTTTTGCGAATAAATCACTTTATTTCGAATTTACACTAAATCTTCTTTTCTCCGACAAAATATTAGTTTTCATTTGTAACGTACCTTATGCACCAGTAAATCTGATTCTAATGAACCTTTACTTTTTTCATTATTTTAGGCATTTTAAAATTATTTATCCTACTTATCATGCTTAACCAGTGGATTTTTGAATCATAAATATTACAAAATTAACAGCCACAACTAACAAAAAAACAAAAGGATCGCTCCATGATGGTTTTTCAGTCTGATTTTTGTAACACACTTCAATCATGAACATTGGAAAATAGTATCGCCAAGCTATGCTTTTTTCCTAATCAACATTGCGGATAGGAAGGGTTCAATGAGGCTAAAAAGTCCAAATTTCAACTTCCTAGCTCAAATTGGTGGGAAGATAGGTGAGGAAGAGCTCTTTTTCAAGATCAAAAATAGGGAAACCGCCATATCTCCCTTGCTGATTGTTTTAGGAGATTGATTTTTGGATATGTTATACAACTTTTGATTTTATATCAATTGGTTTAAAAAGGGATAATTTTTGCGTTTTTGACCCCTCAGAACCCCTTCCTTCAAATAGGGGAATATCTGAATTTTGATCCAAGTTCATCCCCACTCATGATTGACTGAATTGGAGCGATTTTGGAAAAAATAATTTCAATGTCCGGGGAAAAAATTAAAATAAATGTCTGACATGGCTAAAAATCGTCTTAATGGCCTTCTAGGACCCCAAAAACGGATTTTGTTGATATCCCTCCTCCCACCCCCGTTGGTCGATAGGTTGTAATAGTCTGTTTTTCATTGATAGTGACAGAAAAAGAATCTCATTTAAGTACTTGAATTTTCAATTTTTCTGCCCATTCGGGCATTTCCATACGGCCAGATTTAAAAATTGACCAAAATTTTGCGTTCACTGACCTAAAAAAACATACATTTTGATAAGTCACATTAACATCTCACTCGAATGCTTGGATTTTAAGGAGTAAAACTGAAAAACTGACCAAAAATTCGTGTTCAATAATTTAAAAAACATGTAATTTGAGGGGTCGTATTGGAATCTCATTTAAATACTTGAATTTTCAATTTTGGGGCCCATTTGGGGGCTTTAGTAGGGTTAAATTTCGAAATTAACCAAAAATACTTGTTCACCGACACAAGGAATCCAAGATATCACCTAGAAATTGAGGCGATCGATTAATTGGATTTTTGTCTAGCAAAAAGAGAGCACTGTGTGACGGTAACAAAGTTTCACGCCTGCGACACATGAATGAGGTACTCTTTTACATATTTCTCGACACAAAAGAAACAACATATTTTTTTATTCAAGATTTTTGCTACTCATTTTTTGCCATCAAGATAATAAGTATTGCAAAAAAAAATTTTGGTGCAAAAAACGTGAATAGATAAGGTTTTGTTCCCTTAGTAAAGAGGATCGCGCATACGAGTTGCAGATGGAAAATGTCCCTACATACTCGAGAGTCTTGTTCTTAATCTTGAGTACCTTGCGACATGGATTAATACATATCAACTCAGAGGGCTAAAACTTTGGGCATCATTTTCCAGCATGTAATGGCACATTTTAATGGTGGCTGTAATTTTAATTCAAAAATTAATTTTTTTGCTATCACTCCAACTGCTCTTTCGCAGAGTTGCAAGAACAGTTTGAAAAAGTTCTTGTTATGTTCTTGCTAGTATTCTTAAAAAAAGCTCTCTCTCTCTCTGTTTCTGTTCCCATTTTTGTTCTCAACAATATTGAATTGTTCGCACAAGCGTCAGTCACCACATGGTTTACCAGATGTGCCTGAGCACACTCCACTTCCTCCAGATTTGGTCCACATCGAGGGTAGTATGTGGTGAAGTAGGGTTATTTTGTTTTTTGTCAATTTTGCAGTGTTATTTGTAAATTTTTTGATATTCCACCCTCCCCATAATTCTTCCCCAAATGGAGCTTAAAAGCTGAAATTTTGGCAATAGGGGTAATTTTGAATGCTCTACACGCCTGTAAAAAATATTTTCATTTGGCGAGTAACACTTGGGATAGCTACCTTGTGAGTAAAATCGTAAAACTGAATTTCACTATAGTGACAACTTTGAAAAAAATTTAGCTATCAAAACTAAAAATTTGTGTAAATTACTCAATCTCCAAAAATACAGTTTTTGATGACTGAAAATTTTTTCACCCTCGCTCTGCTTAAGAGTATGGCCTCAAAAATTTGAACTCAGCTCTCAGTTGGTCTATTGAAACAGTGGTACGATCACAAAAATTCGTACCCCCCCCCCCGAACAATCCTGCGCATAGGCCGTATCAGTTAGTTTTGAATTGCACGTACAAAATGAATACAATATGGGGCCGAAGAAGGAAAAGAGCCTTAAACTGGTAATACCCTCGGGTCCCAAATATTTTTAATCTGGAATAGATGACACATGAGAGGTTTAGGCACCACTTATCAGAAAGGTCTGGTAATGCCTGTTATTATTTGTCCATTGAGTGTTGGAGTTTTGTACTAACAGTGACAATTCGAGAGGAGAGGCAAGTATTTTAAGCATCTTTTAATACAAGTTCTAATCTGACCATCTGTTGGCCTATTGCAGTGCTACCCAATAAAAAAAATTGAACATTGAAAAAGTAGTTGAAATTTCAAAATTTGTCTTTGAAAAGAAGAAAAAAAGCAAAGAATAAAAAATTTTACAAATCCCGTTGGTCAAATTGTTAAAAACCACCTTAAAAATACCTCCACGAAACAGAACATCCCATATCTCTTCTCCAAAACAACCTGAAAATTTTCAACATGGACTTATCTAAGCTT
>FIZR01028046.1:0-17890 GCA_900060175.1 Ferrisia virgata | reverse complement strand
ATATCCAAATGTGTTGTGACAGATTGCTGTAAGTGCAGGAATACATTTCTGGCATTTTTCAACAATGTATATGATGTGAGTGTCCCTAGATAGGGAGTCATCAAAAACCACTCCAAGGTATCTCAGTGTGGTGCTTCTGTTGATTTCAACACCATTGATGATGAATGTTGTTATTTCATTTTGGTGTTTCTGATTTTTGGTGCATTTGTCCACAGCAATAATATCAGTCTTTTGAATGTTCAGTTGCAGTTGTCTTTCGTTTAAGAAAGAGATTATTGCTTCTAGAGCTGTTTGTATGCGTGTCCGAAGCTGATCTGGGCAATCAGCTGCAATAAGCAGCAATGTATCATCTACATAGCACTGTGAGAAAGCCCATGCCCATGTATTGTCTAAAACTCTTAGTATATCATTGAATACAAAAAAGTTATGATTTTGGGAAAATAAAAATGATCTGAATCACAGATCAAATCACAATTTTTTGATCCAAATCGTCATCCGATATTCTCAACAGTGGTTTCTCCTCTATTGGTTTGAATGAATGGTCGTATTTATTTTGAAAAAAAATGTTTCCAAAAGTTGGAGGAGCTAATAGGTGACGAGGCATTGCTCGTACTTGCTCGCGTGAATCATTTGTACTCTCGAGTAAAAAACTTGATTTAATTTTGAGGCTGGAGAATTCCGCCTCCTTTAGATATCTTGCGATATCCGTAGATTAAATGATGAAGTCGTGTTTCGTATGTAAAAGTTCGTATATTCGTATATTCGTGGATATAGATCGGGAAATAGCGCATTTGCTGCTGTTCCATTTCAATGACGAGCTCGAAGGCGATTCTACCTACCTATACTCGACATTATGTAGGTATGTGCTGCGCACTTTATCTACGAGTTTCGAGATAGGCGGCAGAATCACCCGTTACAATTTGATTCGAATATTACTTGGATTAGTTGACGTTGGGTGTACGATGGTGATATGAGTAAAAGTAGAAGTCGTTAGTCATTTTAAAATGCGGACAATAAATATATCCTTTTATGCGAATAATTCCATTACCGTTGAAGGTATCGCATTATTACGATGCCATTACGTAGTACGAGTATTTTAATTAAAATAATAGCAGACTTGTTTAAAAGCATGTAGCTTATCTATGTATAAAAAATATTACTGATAACAAGTTCAATATAACCGGGGTAGGGTATTTCCATCATCTGTACGTGGTGTCCAATCAGCAGATTCCATGCGAACTTCATACGAGACGATGTAGGTTTTCTTTAGCTGATTGAAAATTTCACGTTGGCGTGATACTCTATGATAAGAGCTGAATTATCCCCTCGATGATCACGACACGAATATGCAGCAAGTATCTCTCCCTTTCTCTCTCTCTCGAGCTCATACATCCGTATCAATGTATTTAATGAATTGACGTGAAATAAGCCGAGCAGTAGGTTAAGCGATCCGACTCGACCCAACCCAGCGTAATCCAACCGCCATACCATTAGATAAAAAAATATTTACGGCTCGGCAATTGTAAATTAATGTATAAGTTATACAATATACCTTACCTCTCTCTACGTAGGACAATCTTATAGACATCGTGATGCGAGGGAGAGGGCAGGGTATCCAAACAGATACATACGATAGTCGTGAAAAATAGAAGGAAGAGGGGAAAAAAATGGCAAAATAAAGATAGGCACTTGGAAAAGCCTGGTCGGTTCACGGACGAAGAGAATTATTTATATAAAATATTACGTCTGTAATTACTGGCTCACTCAGATATACTCTTACGGTTGGTACAAGTGAGATGGAGAAACATAGAAGGTAGTATGCGGATAATAAATAATGCTGCGAGAGATGGTAGACGTAACGTGTGATTCGTTGTGGTAGGATAAAGTACCAGAGTAAAAGATTTATAACAGAAAAAATATGCAAATAAGAACAACATTAAAAAGAGTGAAAATTCTTAATAAGTAAATAGACGATATGTAAGTAAACGTATAAATAGATACGACAGACGATGTTGTCTTTCTCTATTTACTTATGCATAGATAGATAGGTAGGTACGTATAGGTAATCTAAATACGTATACCTACCTACTTTATATGTGTACAGTAAAAGAATTATATTGTTAAATGTCGTACTACATATAAGTAAGGTTTTTTACTCGTTTACTTCAACTTATATATTTCGAAAAAAAAAAAAATGCAACAACTTGCATAATCCTCTTTCTCTCTTTCTCGTGCAGTTTTTTTTTTCTCTCTTCTGTATTTTAATTCGATTTTTTTCGCCTCTATTCCTTTCATCTCGCTTACCTCAGCTAATCGATTAAACAATTATAATTTAATGTAAAATGTCGTTATGGCAGCTTGCTGTGGGCCAGGCGATATGGAAAATATATAGATATGCTTTTTCTCTGTAGGTACTGTGCTCTTATAATATACACATACGACTGTGTGTGAGAGAGGTGCCCAGACCTACCTATACAATAAGCCGCAGTGCAACGACATACATCGTCATCGTAGAGGTAGTATTTAATTTACATGCAGCTGTTCTCTCAAATAGAACACCTCTATTCGGTAATAATGGGCGGAGATAGATGTGAAAATCAACGTCACAGTTCAATAGTTTTGATTGTATCATATAGAAAGTGGAGTCACATTGCCGCAGAGTAGTAGGGATTAAAAATTAATAAATTGAACGTCATCGTCGTAGAGAATGAGCCACGCCAATGTATACCTATTAGATTTACTATTTAGACTTGCTCTTTCACTTGCGGATCGTTCTTTTTTTTTTCTCGGGAATATCGCCACTAAAATCAAGTATTTTTATACACCGGATGATTTTTGTTTAGTTAAATTAAAAAACTCTTTGACATGTTCTAAAGATATATGAGTCTTCGAACTATGCTTTTAGGTGAAACTTGCGCTACAGTTGGGTACAAATAAATTTACTATTGAAAGACGGGGTATTTTAAATAAATTGAAATCTTCATTGCGAAACGAAACAAAAAAAAAAAAACTTCGCGATCGCTTTACAAAGTTATTACAACTGAACTCGAATACGCGACAGCCATTAAATAGCTGGTAACAAAGTTGAAAAAAAAACTTGGCAATGCGATGCTTTTTCAGCCTGATTTTCGTGACATATTACAATCATGAGAATTTAAATCAGCACAGAGGACAGGAAGGGTTCAATGGGGCTGTAAAGTCAAAACCTCTAAAAGGAACATCTAGCAACCTTACTGACTATGCATACCTGATTTCAACTTCCTAGCCCAATTTCGAGGGGAGTGATGCGAGAGACAAACATTAAAAATTAGAAAAAAAGCGACTAAAAAACCACATCCCGAAGGCTGTGAGGGGGTGATATAGGACTGAAAAGTCAACACTACCAAAGCGCACATCTGGGATCCCTACTGAATATACAAGTCATACCGATTTCACGTCCCTGGCTCAATTTGGAGAGTAGTTATACGATGAACAAACTCAAAAATAGGCATATTCCAGGCTGTGGAGATGTGTAATGATGCTGAAAAGTCAAGACCCCTAAAAGGCACGTCTAAGGCTCCTGCCAAGTCCACATACTAAATTTCAACTTCCTAGCTCAATTGATGGGGAGATAGGGAGAAACAGCCCTTTTTCAGGGTATCAAAAAGAGGGCAACCCCTCATCCTAGGAGATTGATTTCTGGATATGTTATGGTATAACCTTGGATTCTCTATCGATTGGACAAAAAGAAAAATCGAGGAACAAACTCAAAATAGGGAAAACTGACCAAAGTGCACATCCAAGACCTCTACTCAATGTACATGCCAAATTTCAGCTTCCTAGCTCTATTTGGAGGAGAGTTGTGCGAGGGACAAACTCAAAATACTCAATAAACTCAAAAAATGAGAATATTTGACCAAAAAACCACATTTTTAGGGCTGCGAGGAGTTACAATGTAGCTGAAAAGTTGAGACCGTTAAAAGGCACATCTAGGGTTCTCACTGAATGTACATCACAGATTTCAACTTCCTAGCTCAATTTGGTGCGGAGATAGGGGAGAAACGGCCCTTTTTCAGGGTCAAGAAGAGGAAAAGCCTACATATCTCACCTCCTAATTGATCTAGAAGATTGATTTTTGGATATGTTATACAACTTTGGATTTTTTACAGATTGATTTAATAAGGAACAATTTTTGCGTTTTTAGCCCCTCTGCACCCCCTCCCCCAAATTAGGGTATAATTGAATTTTGACCACAGATCATTTCCGCTCATATATATGAAGTCTGCCGCCAAACTGAGTCGATTGACCGAATTGGAGCAATTTTGGTCAGTACTGAGCAGAGTAAGAGATTTTAATGTTGGGGGATAAAATAAATAAATATCTGGCATGGCCCAACATTGTTTTAATGGTCTTCTAGGGTCCAAAAACGGATTTTTTTGGGTGAAATGAGGATAAAAATTTGTAAATAACCAAAAGGCACAGTTGTGACACCTACTGAATGCACATACCAAATTTCAGCTTCCCATCTCAATTTGGTGAGGTAATAGAGGAGGAAAATCCCATCTTAGAGGTCCAAAAGGAGAAAAGTTCGTATATCTTCCTTCTTAGTGGAATTAAGCTGATTTTTGGATATGCTATACGACTTTGGATTGTCAATTGATCGGCTTTAAAACAAACAATTTTTACGATTTCAGCCTTTCAGCACTCATTCTTCAAAATTGGGCATAACTGAATTTTGACCAGAGGTCAATCCCACTACAGAATATAAAAATTCGCCACCAATCTGAGCCTATTTCTCAAACTGGATCGATTTTCGTCAGCATCGAGCTGAGCAGATGATTTTTTGTTTTGAGAAAAAAATGTCCAATAAAATAAACATCTGAAAGGGTCAAAAACGATCGTAATGATCTTCTAAAACAGTTTTTATTGATATTCATCCCTCTCCCTAACATGCCATAGGTCGTAGACCATAATAGGCCTAACCTGGTGTTCATTGACAATATGACAAAGAAAATTAGGCTCCAAAACTTTTAACAAATGTTCTAACTGCAGATTTCGTGTTTGCATATAAAGCTGAGAATGACCATTGCGAAAAGTACATATATCAAAGGTTACATTTTGATGTCGGCAGTAGTGATGATACTGGTAGAGTTGGGTATTTACGTGGGTACATTTATATTTTAATGAATAAATATGACGGTTTGGCTCGGCTTGGCTCAGGCTGTAGTGAGCGAATGAGAGAGAAAGAGACAGACAGACAGGGAAAGAAAGAAAAAAAAAAGCTCACACAGTTCGAGGTGTAGGGATTCACCTGGACCAACACGTTGTGGAGTGTGCGGAGTGCAAAATGTAGTATATTTCGAAATGGTTTTTAATTAAAAGAAAATAATATAAGTGTTCGGGTTGCTGGAAGAGAGCGACATAGAGAGAAGTAGAGGAAGAGAAATAGTATGTCCTACGTATAGAGGTATGAAGTTTTTTAGCAGGACGTACCTAATGCAGTAGTGGATGGTTGCTGACACTTCGACCCGGCTCTCATTCTAGTACAAACTCGGACCCAAGAAAATACTCTTTTTCCATTTGCGTGTAATATAATTTAAAAGAAGGAAAGACGGAAGAAAATATAAATTGCGCAAACGAAAAAGCAATATAAGAGGGCATATTTCATTTTCTACGTTAACGCCAGATTAACAAAATTGAAAATTAAAAATCTCGTATTTATTATAGAAGAGTGAATTTTTTATTAGGTTTATTCTGCAGTTTTCTTTGTTGCTTGGACTGTCCTTTTTTTTTTTGGCGAGATGGTGGACATAGAGAGAGAGAGAGGGGTATTTTTACGGACTGATGTGAAATTGGCTGACGATGAAAGAGTATTTATTGCAGTGATCCCTTATATGTGGGGTAGAAGAACCTCATCGAATGTTTTGGATTGCGATGAGAGCAATTTCTGTAATTTGCTGATCGGTGGTATACCTGCTGACCTGTTGAGGTTATCGATGTTGCAGCACAGGGTCAATCGAAAGGAGGCTTATTTTCCTTCAAAGTTAGTCCCGTATCCCAAGCTTACTTATGAAGGTAAAAAGTGACGAAGTCACCCTGAAAATGAGGTTCACCTTGAATATAATCAGTTGATCTTAATCGCTTAGGATCATATCGTACCCAAAAGAACACACCATCCATCACAGTCATCTGACGGTGTAGAAGCTTCTACCGCAGAACCCATTTGCACTTTGATGAGCATGGGCCTTGTGGTTAAAGTCCTGCCTCCTCTCTATTTTACCAAAGGCCTTCTATAAAGAGGATGCCTTTATTGATATTTTCAATTCCTCTTCTGGTTACAAGTATCGAATAAGACTGTAAAATAAGGTAAGAATGAATTGTTCATGATCAGCTTGACAGTCCATCAGTTGTGGATGAACAGACAATTCCAGCCTGACTGACTCTACTTCTTCTATTGTTTGGCTTCATCATCCCATGTTATGTTCCCTAATGAAACTTGATTCAGGTAGCGCAATAAATTGAAATCATCAAGTCATATGTTCATAATATATTTGTGATGGTTGGGTGGATACAATGATTTGGATAATTCGCTATCCAGGGATCTTATTCCTCTCACTCTTTTACCAGAGGCCTTACCAAATCGAATGTCATTCAGAATTTCCCACTTCTCCCTTGATCTCATGTCCAAAATACACCAGCATGGGTCTTTTTCGCAATGTTTGTTGCACAGTTCATGGTATCCTCAACATCCTTTGCCGGATTCACATCTCTAAAGCATCTGTTCTTTTTTCATTATCCACCTTCAATTTCCATGTTTCAACAGCATGTAAGAAAACTGAGAAAACGAGCGATTATATAAGTCTCTTCCTTGTCTTTCTGAAGATCTTGCTATTACATGTGACGTTACGCAGTCTGGTCATAGCTGATTTGTGTAGAACGATTTTGTGCCATAATTCTGCCGATGAACCTCTATCTGCTTTAATGAGAGCCTAAATATAAAGTGTTTTACTTTTTCACATTCGTTCAGATCTGTAGACGTCGGAAGAAACTTAGCCCAATCTGACTTGTTTTCGATGCATTAATACATAATTCAGGCCTCTTGCAGGCTCTCACAAACTTGGCAAGCTCTGCCATTTCATCTTCATCTTCATCTAAAGCAATTAAAGTGGTATTTATAGATCACAGATTGGAGATTCTCTTTTCTCCAATGAAAATACCCCTAGTCCAATGTTCTAGAGCCTTGGGGTGTGTGGAATTTATGATTGTGCATTTAGTTATTAGTGAGAGAAGGAATTCGAATACACACTTTTACTTTTCCTGTGTACGAGTTCAGGGGGAAGGATGTTGTTGTGCAGGTCACAGAGGTTAAGGAATTACAGTATAGCCGTTAGGAGTGCAGTTCATTAAATCATGCAGAAGCATGCTCTGAAATTTCTGAATTTTGATTGGTTGAGATTTTGGTATTTGTCTGGGTTGCTGCAAAGTCATGTAGCACTGTTGGTTTTGATCTGTAGAAAGAGACCTGTCTTCTAAACAATATCTGGGATGCAATGACCAGCGCCTCTAAACTGCATATAACTATTTACCAGTTCCCCTTTCTCTTGGGACCATCAGAAGGACATCTTGTACTTATAGTTCCAGTGTCTATAATTACACCCCTTTGGAACTTTTGATTTATTAAGTGAATAGGATTTTGTTAGAAACCAAATAACTGTGGTTAATCCAGAGATTGGGGCAATGTTGACAATTTTATATGCCAAGTTAGTGTTTGCAAATTGTAATCTGTGAATTTTAATTTACTAATCTCGGTTAATTAGTGTATGTTCCATTGACTAAATTAATATCAAGTAACTGGAATGTGTATTGAATTTTAATTCAAAGTTAATGAATTTGATGAGAGATTACTGGAATGATAGTTGTCCTTTACACTTCATTGATACATGGTTCGATGATGTGAATCAATGTACATTCAATGTGGTTCACTTCCTTCCCATTTTGTACACCAGAGTGAGCAGTATGTGTCAATTCTGTAGGTAATAAATATTGATGTAAATTCACGAAATATTTATTTTATTGTTACAGGAGGCTGAATTAAGAATGGATGTACTGCAACAACATGCCGCCATGATTGGTGGAGCAGCCACAACCTCGTGTCCGATCTGTCACAAGTTGTTGATCGGTACTGACGCTTTGATCGAGCATATGAAATATAACCATAAGGATCCAAACCCACCACCGAGTCCGCTTACAAGTAATTATATTTTTCTTTGTTAATATTCCATCTTCGGTATAATACACATTTACATTTTAATGGTGATGGTTCTAATTTCTAAATCAGTGCCAAAAGAGTTCAAAATTAATTGTTAAACATTACATGCGCTTTTACTTTCTTAACATAAACTAAGGCTTTGCTGCTTACACCTACAACTATAAATTTTTATGTATATTTACACTTAATCGGGTTAATGGTCGATGGTCCTTTATTTTACATAATCTGTCTGTTCGTACATCAGCCTACTATTGAGCTTATTGATTAAGAGATTGGTTTCTGTAATCCCGTTCTTTTTATACAATGTAGATTACCTATATTAAACTTACTAACCTAATTCTTCTTATCTTTGTTTCTTTTTTTGTTAAACAAATTGCTTTTTGTTTTCTTTTTGGTTTCTTTTTTAATTTAGAAATGTATGTTGATTACGTTAAAGATCCGTATATTGCAAAAAGAAGAACAGCCAATCATCCGTGTCCCGTTTGCGGTAAACATTACGTTAACGAAGGTAGTTTACGAAAGCATCTGGCATGTCATCCTGAAACGGCGCAGTTAGCAACCTCTCTCAGAATGTGGCCTTGTTCGGTTTGTCAAGCTGTATTCACCCACGAATCCGGTAAATACCCTTAGCCATATTCAAGCTAAACGGCTCTCAAGAGCGTACGGGATCCAGAATTTGATTTTTTCATCAATAAGTAGGCGTAGGAATTACGATAAAGGACTACAGCAGATTATTTAATTTAGAACATTTTGCGGAGGGAACCCCAAATTTCATTGTTTTTGTTAACATTTGAATCGAGTTATTCTTCATAGAGGGGAAGGGGAGGAGAGAAAAAATCCAACTTTCCTACGCCTGCATAGATTATATTATGTACAGTGTGTTCCGATTGAGTAACATTATTTTGCCAGGCAGTGCAGCAACCCAGATTGCACAAGTGTTAACAGGGTTGCCAGTTTATTTAGTTTGAAGGCGCAGGAGTTTGCTTTTTTCCTACGTGTTTAAATGTACTAAATTTTGTTGGATGTATTCAGTTTGGCAAACTTTTTTGAACTCAGTTAAAAAGTGGTAACTTGTTCACAATATTGCAGAATTCCTGCAGTTCTGCTATATTTTTCATGAGCTTTTGTTAACCTCCATGGTACACAATTTTTTGCCCCTTTTTGTGTTTAAGGCATGCAGATCCATCTACACTGGTGTGATTATGGTTGCTGCATTAACAGGCAAAATTCTAGGGACTTAAACAAAACACATTGTACAAATAAGATACTTTAATTAGACACTTATAGCCTGATTTTCTATGTCATATTGTTAATGAAAACCAGGCAAATACAGTTTATCGACCTACAGCTGAAGGGAGGGGAGGGGATGGGAGGAATAATCAGTAGAACCCGTTTTAGAACCCTGAAAGACTAATATGAACATTTTTAACCATGTCAGATATTTTTTCATTTTTTACCACCAAGACTAAAATGGTTTACTCTGCTCGATACTGTCCAAAATTGCTTCAATTCGGTCAATTGGCTCAGTTTACCAGCAGATGGATATATTATGAGTGGGGATGATCTAACGTCAGAATTCAAATGCGCCCTCATTTGAGAAAGGGGTTGCTGAGGGCCCAAAAACGCAGAAAATTTTTCTTTTCAAGCCAATCGTTAGAGAATCCAAAATTACATAACATATCCAAAAATTAACCTCCTAGGTCAATTTGGAGGGGAAATATGAGGGGTTCCCCTCTTTTTAATCTTGAAAAAGGGCCAATCCTCGACTATCTCTCCATCAAATTAAGCCAGGAAGTTGAAATTTGGCATGTGTCCTTTTTGAAAGCTCTAAATTTGCCTTTTGGTGGTCTCGACTTTTCAGCTTCATTGCACCCCCTCACAGCCCCATAAATATAGTTTTTTGGTCTGGTTTTCTTATATTTTTTTTGAGTTTATTCCTCCTCGTATAACTTTCCTCCAAATTAAGCTAGGACGTTAAAATTCAGTATGTACATTCAGTAGGGACTGTAGTTGTGCCTTTTGAGGGTTTCAACCTTTCAGCATCAATGCTCCCTCGTACAGCTCTGAAATTGAGGATTTTTTGGTTGTTTACATTGCACAAATTTTCAATTTCAGACTTACTACCTTACTTTTTTTTGACGCTGAACAGATATTATTGCGCATCCCACCATATTTAGTATGGTTCCTAGATGTGCCTTTTGAGAATTTCGACTTTTTAGCCCCATTGTACCCTTTCTACTCTTAATACCTTTTATAAATCGATGCTTTTTTTTTTCTCTAAGCACTTGACTAATCTCGTATTTGTTTGTTGTTAGGTTTACTTAGTCACATGGAACACATGCGAATGGATCCGAAACATCAATTTGCCGCCCAATACGTGCTGAGTAGAGCGGCCGCCGAAAGACGGGAACGCGAATCATTGTTGGCTGCAGCAGCTTTAGCTTCGACGACCGGAGCGTTACCATTAGGGTTACCCGGAACGCAATCCTCGCTTTGTCCTTCGCCTAGTGTCCATTCGGATACGTCTTCGAATAACGGAGACGGCCGACTGTCCAGCAACGGATCCGAACCACCGACCGGTCTCATGCTGCATAACAACAACAACACTAGTAGCAATAATAATAATAATAATAACAATAATAACAATAACAATAACAACAATAATAACAATAACGAAAACGTAGCCGCCATGAAGTTAGCCGAATTAATGGTTGGTAAAACTGGTAAGTGCCGCATGAATTATTCCCGTATTGGGTATTGCAATTGAGAATAATTTCCAGTCGACGCGACACGAAATCTAATCATTTGGTTTTTTTTTGTTTTGAAATTTTCAGCTTCGAATACGAATCATCCGTACTTGAATCAACAGAATACCCCTCAGTTTAACGCGGACGAATTGCAGAGAGCCGCCACAGCGTTGATAATGAGTCAGCAGCAAGCAGTGGCTGCCGCTGCGGCCGTAGCTCAATCTGTATCCTCTGCTCAAGACTCGATGCCAGTCAGATCTCCTTCAACTGCGGTTCAAGTGGCCGCTGCTAATTTGGCCGCCGCTATGAGAATGACGCAGTCTTCGTCGCTTGTTCAACACAGTCAACAACTTACGAATCAAAAGTAAGTCAAAATTATACCTTAGCGATTCGGTTCTAACGTAAGGGTGGAGGGGGGAATGAATATCTAGCTAGATACCTATTTATTTTGTGCGTGGGTGAATATCAAATTATCTTCAAAGTGTTTTGTAAATCCTGTCCTACTACCCCCCCCCCCTCTTTCATTGAACAATTCTGCGCTTGGGCGCCTATGTGATTACCCCCCCCCCCCATCTTTCATCTAACACGTTGCCAACCTCAAATTTCTACGATCAAAATTTTCTATTCTTTCTGAAGAGTGATATCGAGATTCATAGGACACCCTGTATACTGAAAATTACTTATCGGGATTAATAAGACACCTTTTGTAATTATTGAAAATTACCATCAATTGGTGAGAGGTTGTCAAGACTCGAGATAATAAGTTATCTATCTTGAAAACTGAAGGGGCGAATGCTGCTGTTATAAGATTCGGTTCAGAATGAATTTTCAAGCATGAAAATGGGTAATAATTGGTGCAAAACAACTTTTGTGATGTTTGTGTTAAGCGTAAATTCGAAATTGAAGGGACTATGACCGTATGTTGAATGAAAAAAATTTCTCGCCGAAAAATTAATCATAAACTTATTGAAAGTGCAATAAATTTTGTCCTATTTATTTTTTGTATAGTCTTGGAATTGAAGGGACTATAAGCAAATCTTATATAAAAAATTTCCTGATAAAAAATTTTCTTATAGCTCCTTCATCAGTTTTCATGTTAGGCAAAAACTTAACAGAGTGACATTTGTTTAATCTTAAATGTGCTCTTCATTTTCTGTAATTACTTTAAATGAGGGATTCTTTAAACTCAACATGCAGCAATTGCCCCTTCAACTTTACAGTTGAGTTTAAAAAGAGTATCACAAAGTATGCTGAGGTTTACAATTACTATCCATTCTCAAACTCAAAAAAAAGTCATTTTGAACTTGACTTTTCACAAAAGTAACATTTGCCCCTTCAATTTTCTAAGTAGGCAAATTATTCATGTAAAGTTTTTTTTGGCGGTATCCGATTATATCTAAATTTTAGGTATTGTTAACCTCGCACCAGAGACCCCTGTATACTGTAAACGACGAATGAGGGAGCGAATATCAAAAAATTCTATTTTGGGATCCTAGATGGATCATCAAGATCTAGATGATCAAAATTAGGATTGTTCAGATTTCGATGATTTACATGTTGATGGCATTAACATTGATCGTCCACTATTCTAGGTTGTTAGCATCTGGATCATTAGTGGATGAATCATGTTAGACAATCAGATGTTGATGGCCTTAACATTGATGTTCAACTGTTTTGGGCTGTTAACATCTGAATCGTCAACAGTCGGATTATGTTTGACAAAAAAGTTGAACTGAAAAAAATGCTGAACAATTTTAAAAATTCCTAATTACACTTCAGATCAAATTTGGATTTCTGCCAGAATCGGCGGAGTGATAACATGAAGAATTTTGAAAATTTGTTTTGAATTCTTTTCGTAACATACAAGTTGAAGATCAAGAAGTTGCTAGTCCGAATATTGATGGTCAACTGTTGACAGGCCGGATTTTGATGGTCCACTATTCATAGTTGACTTTGGACAGTCCACAGTAGACCATCAACTATTAATGGTCAACTGTTTTGGAATGTTAAGATCTGGTTTGTCAACCGTTGGATTATGTTTGACAAAAAAATTGAATATCGTGAAAAAGAATTCATGTTGTTAAAAAGAAATCACAAATTTTTTGAAAGTTATGTCACTTCAGATGAAATTTGGACTTCCGCCAAATTCGGCGAATAGACAACATGAAGAATTTTGAAAATTTGTTTCGAATTTTTTTTGTAACATACAAGTTGAAGATCACGAAGTTGGTAGTCCGGATCTTGATGATCTACTATTGGCTGTCAACTCTTGATTGTCCTAATCAATCAGCAGTTGATGGACAACTGTGGATTGCTAAGAGTTTACCAACAATAATGGACAGTCAAGAGATGTCAAGTGACTTCGATATCCAGACTACTAGTAATAGTCTGGATGTTGATGGTCAGCTGTTGACTGGCTGGATTTGATGGTCTACTATTGACAGTCAACTCTAGACAGCAGTCCACAGCTGACCATCAACTATTGATGGATTTGGACCGTCAAGAGTTGACAGTCTAAAACTTGACTCCGTGGGTGTTGATGGTTCACGATGGTTGGTCCTATCTTGACAGTCTACTGTTGACCACCAACTCATAATGATCAAACGTTGGCAAATCCGGACCGTCAACGGTAGGTTTATGTTTGACGAAAAAGTTGAGCGTTATAAAAATAAGAAGCTGAGCAGTTTTTTTTTTTAGGCGAAATACATTAGATGAAAAAATAAAGAAAAAACTGTGTCAAATACGTTATTAAACCTTACATTTTTTTCAATGTCGTTATTTCAATTCATTGATTCCCCTGCTCCTTCAAACTAAAAATCATTTGCTCAGCTTGATACCGACCAAAATCGTTCAAATTTGGTAAACAGGCTTCGATTGGTAGCAGATTCCTCCTTCCCTTCCAAAACTTAAAATTATTTGCTCAGCTTGATACCGACCAAAATCGTTCAAATTTGGTAAATAGGCTTCAATTGGCAGCGGATTGGATATTCCGAAGTGAAAATGACCTCGGGTCAAAATTCAATTGCGCTCAAATTTGGGGAGGAGGTGCTGAGGGGCTAAAATCGCAAAAATTGTTTCTTTTTAAGCCATTCGATAGACGATCCGAAGTTGTATAACATATCCAAAAATCGGCCCCACCCCAGATCAACGGGGGAGGGGGTGTGGAGATATGAGGGTTTTTCCTCTTTGTGACATCGAAAAAGGACTGTTCCTTCCTTATATCTCTTCCAAATTGAGCCAGTTTAAAAATGAAGCACCATAAAATCGATCCCCTCAGCCCTTTCCCTTCCCCTCCTTCAAATTCTCAAGTATATATACCCAGATTTCATCATATATATATCTTTGCTTTATTTTTCCAGCTCATTCGGTGGCATGTCAAACCCGGCCGAAAGCATGACGGCAATGCAGATGGCGATGAACGCGGCAGTCCGAGCCTCGATGTCATCGATGGTAGTAGACGCCTCGCTGAACCACCAACAAAACAACCACCAGTCGATACTGCACCAGCAACCGCAATCGTCGACTTCGCCAACGCTACGAATGCAAGAGGCGATCCTACGATCTCAAGCCGAAGCCGCGCTTCGTCTGGCTGTCTCTCAGGCGGTGGCCGCATCTACCTCGACGTCGACCGGCGACAATACCAGTAATAATTTACAATCTATGCACGGTATTTCTACCCATAACATGATGAGTAATCAGAATACGCTGGTCAATGGTCAGCACCATCCGTATCACCATCAATCTCAAGTTTCGCCGGAGCTTACCGAAGCGTTAAGATTACAAGAGCAACGTCTAGAGCAAGCGCTTAGAATACACGGTGATCCCAGAGCCTTAGGGTTTCCCTTTACTAATGCCCAACAACATCATATGAATCCGTAATAATGTACCTATTAATAATTAAATAATTATGTGTTTTTTTCCTCTCTGTTTTTTAAATTCTTTCGTCGACTACTCTTATATACGTTGGGTTTTTCTCCCTCCTCCCTTCTCCCCACCCTCATCCACCGCCTACTCTATATACCTGAAACAAAAAAACATTTTTCTATTAATTTTTTTTTTTTTTCCTGAAAAAAAAAAACATTTTTTTTTTAATTTTTTTTTTTTTTTTTTTTTTTTTTGTACGTCGTATTATAATTAAATAATATTGTGTTGTATTCTGAAGAATATGTGTAAATATTGATAACGAATGTACAGCGTGTTTTACTCTTTTTTTCCCCCTTGCCCCACTTTTTTTTGTCTTTATGTTGTACATTGTGTTAGATAATTCCGAATTTTTAATTTTTACTAGACGTTAGTTTTGTTGTTGATTTTATTTATATTATTATGATTTTTTTTCGTATAAAAAAAAAAAAAATACCATTGGGGTATAGCGTGTTGCGCTGTATTCCCGAAGACCATAAGACTCTACGGTTGTTTTGAGTAATTAAAGAAATTTTGTTACGTTTGATAAATTTATCTATCGCGATTTTAACGTTTTTAATTTACTTTTTTGTCCCTTTTTTTTTTTTTCGTTTCATTATTACTTCTTTTTTATCATTTGTTTTCGTTTTTGTAATTATTTTATTTTTATTTATTTATTATTTTTTTTTTCAATTAAATTTCAACTCATCTCTACCTACCAAAACAACACACATTCACTTTGCCAAAATGCTTAAGCGAACCGTATATTACTTAGCTAGGAATTAAGATGATATATATATAATCAATGAGTACCTACCTGACCTACCGACCCTCCTACCTATCGAGAAAGAAAAAAAAAGGTTTTTTACGTCGCAATCTCGTTTACGAAAATTTTCATTTGTATTTTAATTACTTACGTATTTTTTGTTATTTAGTTGTGTACGTTTTTTTTTTCTTTAGTTAGACTGTGATATTTTTCGTTGCGTTTTTTTCTCTCTTTCTTTTTATTTCTATCCGTATATCTGTATCACCCTTCCCCCCCCCCCATTTCCTGTCGATTATGTTTTATTTTATTTTTTAATTAATTTTTCAAAGTTACAAGTTATATAAGTTTCATTTTAGCAGTTTCGTTTTTCCTCTTTATTCTTCTTTCTTAATTTGTTTCTTTGAGTTTTAGTTTTGTTTCATCTGTGTGTGGTTTTCTGTGTTTTTTTTTAATGATCTAATTTTTTTAACGATGTTTTTTTTTTTTGCTTAATAGTTTATTTATATTTGGCTAAATTGGTGTTTTTCCCGCCCTGTGACGTATGTGATGTGTGTAGAAGTTGGATTATGATGCGGGAGTGGAGGGATATTTTTATGTGCTTTTTTGTTAGGTGGATTTAAAATGTTTTTAATATTTAAAACAAATTTTTTAGGGATAAATTTTGATTTTTTTTTTTTGAAATTAATAACTCGTCTAATATTTTTACACTTTTAAAGGAAATAAAATTCAAAAAATATTAACCTTTGAAAATTGTAATAAGCTAAATTTTTTTGGTACATATTTTCAAAATTTAAAGCAACGAGATAAACATTTCTGAAAATTGGAAAATTCGGTCAAATATCATATCAAAAGTACCAAAGATTTTGATATTTAGACGATGAAATAAGTTGCCTATCTTTTCAAATGAAGGCATTTGCGTGAAAGTTGATAAATCTACTCAAAGTAAAGGTTCAATTCGGGGTTTTTAACTGAGGATATTTTTTTGAAACAATTTTCAAGTGTTTATTTTGCTCTCCCCCCCTTCGCCTTCCCTTTTACAATTGCTCCACCTCTGTTCAGTTTGAATTTTTTAGGATCTAAATTACGAAGAAATTGTAAAATTTGATCGGTGATTTTTCAGAGTAGATGCAAATTAATTCCTACAAGCCCCTCCCCTCCCCTAGCCTAATTTTACATTTGGTATAAGTTGATTTCTCCTCGCGACAACCCCCTCTCCTTTTTTCCTTCAAACTCTATCCTGATAATTGATGATTTCTTCAAAAGAACTAATTATGGTCAATTTGGTTATATTTCATTATCTTTCATTTTGTTTTTTTTCAACTCGAAAAATTATTGGTAACTTTGTAATGACCTTTTTCTTGTGCCTCTCCTCGCCCTCTCTCTGCCCCTACCACCCCTTTCTCTTTCAATTTATGCTCCTCCTGCCTAACCTTTTCTGTAAAATTTATGACTACGACGCCCAATTGAGGGATCTAGTTGTAAAAGTACTAAGGTCCAGCATGTCACAAGATGGTGCATTACAAGCCGCAATAAATGCTGGAAAAATATTTTCCCCAATTTGACTTAATCACTTTAAAAGGGACCTTCAAAAATAGCATTAGTGGCAAAAGTACTCAACATTATTATCGAAATAATAACCCAAAAAAATTACCTTGGAATTGAAAGTAACACATTCCAACGCATATTGTGCCCCCCCCCCACAAATTTTCTAACATGTTCTGAACCTACGGTACACCATTTCGGGCAGTTTCAACCAGAAGTGAAGAGGTATGTCTTTTGAAGGTCAGTTTTGTAGGCTCATTTCTGCACCTAGACTCCTCTGTTCTTCCTATACACGCTTCCTCTTCTCTCACTTCCTCCTTCACCCTCCTCATATTTTTCAACCCCTGCTTCGCGCAGTCAGCTCCTACCCTCCTTCCTTCTTCTCTTCACTCACTCCGCTCTTCCTACACTCGCTGTCCCCTCCCCTCCCCTCTCTGGAGCTTTTCTTCCCCTTTTCTTACAGTAGCTTCCTTCTCTTCACTTCCTTCCCCTCACTTCTGAACTCCTCTCTTTCACCCATTCTCTCCCCTCATGGTGTACTAGCTTCTTCCCCTTTCTTCTCCCTCGTTGTCTCATCTCTTGTCCCCTCATCTCCCTCGCTTCCTTCCCTCCTCACTTCCTCTCTCCCTCTCTTCTTCCTGCACTTGATTCCTTCGCTCCTTTCTTCCTACATTCGCTACCTTCTTT